>PVLC010006511.1:11717-68979 GCA_004027655.1 Graphiurus murinus | reverse complement strand
GATGTGGCATAAGAGGGTCTCCAGATGAAAAGGAGAGATCCTCGATAAGCAATGAAGTTGATTTAATTGTAGTGGACGCAGGGGGCAGAGGGACGCCCTCAAGCACGTGATGTAATTACACAATCATATCAAGGTCACTCACCGAAGTGAACCTGAGGGGGAGGGAAGGGGAGGGGATTGGGGTGGGAATTGGGGAAAGAATTAAATGAGAACTGTGTGCAAATATGTTGTTAACAACCCGTACTTAACAAAGATGTATGCTATATTGCACGAATTACTACAATAAAAAAATTAAAAAAAAATAAAAATAAAATAAAATAAAATAAAAATAAAATAGGGCTGGGGTGTAACTCGGAAGTAGAATGCCTGAGTTGAATCCCAGTGCCTTAAAATTAATTAATTAGTTTTTAGAAAAATTATTATGTAGAAATATAATGAATAGAATTAGTAGGATTTCATTTCTTTAGACCATATATATAAACTCCTTAGTGGAAAGGAAAAAGAAATTAGTATAGCTCTTTTTCTTCCTCCTCTCCTTTTTCCTCACCATCAAAAACTAATTATTTTTATTTTGTTATTCTTTATTTTTAGTGATTAAGATGTAAGTAAACAGAGATAAAAATGTTCCCTGTTCAAGCTCTCATAAGCAAATTAATGGAACAGGAAAATACAAAGCATTCTTAGAGAAAGAATATTTTTTCTTTTCTTTATTTTAACACATTTCATTAATGCACAAAAACACAAAAATTGAACAAATTCATGAAATTCCATGATTATATATATATATATATATATATATATATATATATATATAGTGTAATATTCAAAGTAGGTCAAAAACCTGTTTCTTTATCATTTCTTCATGGTGAAAACATTGAGAATACTTTCTTCTAGCTTATTATTTTATCTTAACTTATTTTGGTACTGAGGATGAAACCAAGGGGGGTCTATCTCTGAGCTACAGCCTCAACCCTTTTAATTTTTCTATTTTTAGTAGGGTCTTACTATGTTGCTAACAGTCTCACTAAGTTGCTGAGACTGGCCTTCATTATGTGATCCTTCTGTCTCAGCCTCCCAAGTATTGGGATTACAGATGTGTGCCACCACACCTGGCTAGCTTTTTAAAATATGCAGCAGAAGCTTGTTATCTCCAGTCACCCTACCATGCAACAACACAGCAGAACTTCTTACAACTCCATAACTGTAACTTAGTACTTTTTGACCTACCTTTCCCCATTTCTACCTTCCCACTACTCTCCCCAGCCTCTCAGTACCACCATTTTACTCTCAACTTCTATGAGACGAACTTTTGTAGATTCCGTGTATACATGAGAGAATGCAGTTTTTATCTTTCTCTGCCTGGCTTGTTTCACTTAACATACTGACTTCCAGTCCCATCTATGTTGTTGCAAAGGATAAGATTTCATTCTTTTTATGGCCAGATTGTATCCCATTATGAATATGCACCATGTTTTCCTTATCCATATGCCAGTTGATGGGGACATTTTGGTGGTTTCTATTTATTGGCTATTGTGAACTGTGATGCAATAATAATGAAAGTGCAGATGCCTCTTTAATATGCTGATTTCATCTCCTTTGGATGTATACCTAGTCCTGGGATTGCTGGATCATATTGCAGTTCTGTTTTAGTTTCTTGAGGAACCTCCATACTGTTTTCCAAAATGTTTGTATTAATTTGCCTTCTTGTCAACATTGTGTAATGGTTCATTTTTCTTCATGTCCTCACCTGCATTTGTTAACTTTGACATTCTTATTAAAATAAGGTGGTGTCTCATTGCAGTTTTAATTTACATTTCCCTGATAATTAGTGATGTTGAACATTTTTTCTATTCCTGTTATTCATTTGTATGTTTGCATTTTGAACAATGAGTGCTTAGATATATTGTCCATTTTAAATAAGTTTATTTGGTTTTTGTTTTGTTTTACTACTGAGTCCGTTTTATATTCTAGATGTTAACTCTTGTCAAATATATAGTTTATAAGTTTCCCTCCCATTCTGTATATTGTCCCTTCACTCTGACAATTGTTTTGTTTGTAGTGCAGAAGCTTTTTAATTTGATACAATCTCATTTGTCTGTTTTTGGTTTTGTTTCCTGTACTGGGTATCTGTTAAAAAAAAAAAAAAAAAAAAAAAAAAGATCGTTGCTCATTCCAATGTCTTGAGACATCTCCCTATGGTTTCTTCTAGTATTTCAGGTATCATATTTAAGTCTCTAATCCATTTGAATTCATTTTTGGAACTGGCAAGAAATGGGGTTCTAGTTTCATTTCACTACAAGTAATTTGATTGAAAAGTCTCTCAAGTGAAAAATTAGAGTGAGTTAGATTGCATTCTACTGAGACACTGGCTTATAGAATACCTAAGTGTGGCTGGACGTGATGGTACACACCTGTAATTACAAGACTTGAGAGGCTGAGACAGGAGGATTGAAGACTAGAGGTCAGCCTCAGTAATTCAGTAAGACCCTCAACAACTTAGTGAGAACTGTTTCAAAATAAAAAATTAAAAGGGCTAGTAATATATCTCAGAGAAAGAATACTCCTGAATTCAATCCCCAGTATGATGAAAGAAATGAAGAAGGAAGGAAGGAAGGAAGGAAGGAAGGAAGGAAGGAAGGAAGGAAGGAAGGGAGGGAGGGAAAAGAAAGACCTAAATGTGTGCATATATAATACATAAGAACGAAAAAGAAAATGACTCACAAAAACGGTTGACAAAATTGCCATCATCAAAATATCCTGCAGACTTTTGTACTATTCAACAAATTAATGCTATTCACATCTTACATTTAATGTATGACTTGGAAATTAAGCATACGTTGATCTGAAATAAAAAGTCATTGAATTCATTTCTGCACTACATTCATTTTAATAGTTTACTGAAAGAACACAATTTAAATATAAGCAACAAGGGAATAAATTTTTAAGCCTAAATAAACAATAATAGGAAATAGCAACACATTTTAGGTTAACATTCTCTAATATATTACAAGCATGTTAACTTATTCCGCCTGCAAATTCAAGTTCACCTGGAGTTATCTCTGCCCTTGCCAGATATGTGTCAAGAATTATGAGAAGATCCTCCTAATTTTATTTATTTTTAAGTATCCAATATACAGGACAGGAATTCTTTTCATGAAATGGTATTATATGCTATGGAAAAATGGTCCCACCATCAAATACCATAGGCATTTTCCTAATTGAGATTTTGAAGTCACATTTATCCCATATTAATAATTCTGCCTTGCTTTTTGTGCCTGAAATTCTATGCCCTTTTATTTTCCCCTCTCTCTGAGTAGTTGAGTCACTTTAAATGGATCACCTTCTAAGGAGTGATAACCAATCAATCAAACTCTTACCATCCATCATGCCAATGAGAGGAGAAGGTATATAGGAAAGAACATAGGACAGTTTCCAGTTTGGATCAAGATAGCAAATGGTGCTACAGCTGCTCATACTATACCTCACATGAAGCCCAGAGGCACTAGAAATGGATAGAGTGTCAGCAAATTCAAATAAACTTGGAGGGATGCTGGGGAGACTAAGGAAGGTTGAGTCTTCCCATAAGGAAGAATGGTGACTGGTAGAAGGACAGAGCTGGGGCCAGAATTCCTGAGCAAAGCCTCTGTCCAGTTGGATCAGGAAACCTACAAACATTTGGAACTTTGTATTTTGCCCTTCGTCAGAAGGCAGGAACTGATGGGAGGCTCTGATGGTGTGTGAGGACACTGGATGCTATTGCTAGCCAGGTAAACTCTCAAAATAATGAGTTTTACAAATAAACACCTGGATATGCTGTCACTTGAAGGCCCACCATGTGCATGTCCTTAGTGAGTAGAACAGTGGTGTCCCTTCCCTTAGAGAAGCAGAGACAGGATGGTTAATGCCAGAATCAAGTTACAGAAACACAAGCACACAAAGAGCAGCTACTGTGCATCTACACCACTTCCCTTGAGTCCAGCAATCCAACTAAGGGTACATGGCACCAGACAAAAGCTAAGCTTTGGACAGAAGAATATGCCCTGTGTACAAAGGATGCCATGACAAACAAAATGTTACAGTTCCTACAAGACTACGTAGCTCACAAGTCTGTCTTGCTCCTCAGTTTCCTATCATTACCAAGAGAAGGCCCAGTCTAGATAACTGGCACTTTCAAAAGGACTAACTTGAACTATACCTACTGATAGAAAGGCAGAGAAAGATTTGCCTATAACAGGAGAGCAGTTTGTGTAGGGATTAAAATGAGTGTTACTAATATTCTGGAAAGGTAAATGAGGCATTTATAAGCATGAAGAACAAGCTATTCTTTTTTTAAAGAATTTCATTGGTGAAAGGTAACTATACAACATAGTGAGAGTCAAAGTAATACAAGCATACATGCACACATCACTTGGTATATTCCCTAGGAAAAAAGCTATTCTGATTAAGAAAAAGTTGGGAGATACTGGATATGAGAAAAATAGATTCTCAAAAGAACTCATGGGTAACAATTAGATGAGTACTCAACATATAACATCCCAAATTTCCAGTGAGCCATAATTTCTACTGGGATATGTATGATTCTCAAGAGCATTTGGCCTTAGGTAAATGATGACTACCAGTTGATTCCCTGGAGAGTGTGATTGATTTATGTCGGCATGTAACCTAGAGTGTTCAAATCAAAGTGATGATCAGATTTATTTATTTATTTATTTATTTATTTATTTATTTATTTATTTATTTATTTATTTATTTGTGTGGCACTGGAGATTGAACCCAGGAACATTTTAACTCTGAACTACATCCCAGATATTTTTTTTTTTTAAAGCAGGGTCTCACTAAATTTCTGACAACCTTATTAAGTTGCTAAAGCTAGCCTTGAGCCTGTGATCCTCCTGTCTCAGCCTCCTAATTTCTGGGATTACAGGCATGTGCATGATCAGATGTTATCAGGAACCTGTGGAACACAAATGCTTCCAAGTGACTCTGGTTATATGATGTGAAACTTACAGTCATTTTTTCAAGCATGATGGAAATTAGTCTGAGCACAAAGTTTGTACATGAGGATCAGAAATTAGCTCTGCTTTTAATACAACTGAAGACTTAGATTTTGGTTACATATTATATTTCTTTTCATCTTCAAGAAAAATTGAGTTTTCTTATACTTGCAAACAAAAGTGCTCAAACTAATAATATGTTGAAATATCTGTTCAAAGAGTAGATTAATAAGCTGAAAATAGAATTAATGAGTTCTATGATAAAGCAACATAAAGAAATAAAAATAGGAAATATAAGAGATAGATTAGGAAAAATTAAAGGTTAAAGTGCCAAATTCTCTAGAGAGAAAAGGAAATAAGTAAAAATAATGTATGTATTTTAAAATATATATTAACTTCAGTTAATAGAGTTCAAAGAGTGCCTGGCTTTCAAAGGACATGATAAACCCACTAGAGAGTCTTAAAAGGTTCCAGAAAGTGTAAGATACAGTAATTTTCCCTGACACCACGTTGGGGAGAAGTGTTATATAAGTGTAGTAAATAACTCTGTGAGAAAAAGAATGAGAATTAAAAGCAGGTGAAAAATTGCTGCATTTAGCTGAGCCTAATTTGATATTCAGTGATATGTGATTACTTTATGTACCACCAAGAAAGAAAAAGTCTAAACTATGACAATATGCTTCCCTACCACATAGATAGTCAATTAATTCAGGTCAGGAATAGTGGAACATGCTTGTAATTCTAGTATTTGGGAAGGTGAGACAGGAGAATCGCAGGTTTGCAGCCAGCCGCAGCAATTTAGTGAGGCCCTCAGCAACTTAGTGAGATTTTGTTTTCAAATAAAAGAATAAAATAGGGTGAAGGCGTATTTCAGAAGTAGAATGCCCCTGGGGTCCATCCCCAGTACCAAAACAAAACAAAACAAAAAGGAATTAAGAAATAAGAAAATTACATTTTAAAAATATATCTCAGAACCAGTGAAGTACAACTGTGGTATATTTTTTAAGATAATATGATTGGTGCATTGTAGTTTCACATCATAATGTAGTTCAGAGTGATAGTGACATACATACACACAATACTTGGTGAGATTTCCCCCCCATGATATTGAGATTGGCATTGGCAATTTCACGTATGTCATAAAGTCTATGGAAGTGATTCCTTTCTTGATCCTCCCCTCTCCTCACCCTCCCCTAGACTACCTCCCTGACTCCATAATAGTTTTTCCTCCATTATCTTGAGTCCCTCTTGTATCCTGATTACTCCCTAGCTTCTACATATTAGAGAAATAATATGATCCTTCACTTTCTATAATTGGATAATCTCACTTAACACAACGTTCTCCAAGTCCATCCATTTTCCTGTAAATGACATAATTTTGTTCTTTATGGCTGAGTGGAATTCTGTTGTGCATATATCTCACAATTTTGTAATCCATTTATTTGTTGATGGACACCTAGGTTGGTTCCATGATTTGGCTATTGTGAATTGTGCTGCTATAAACATGGATATGCATGCATCAGTATAATATTAAGATTTCAATCTTTTTGGAAAGATACTCAGGAGTAGTATAGCTGAATCATATGGTGAATACATTCCCAGTTTTCTGAGGAATCTCCACACTGATCTCCATAGCAGCTGTACTAATTTGCAATCCCACCAACAGTGTATAACATTTCACCACATCATCACCAACATTTATTTTTATTTGACTTCTTGATGATTGTCATTCTGATTGGGATTAGATGGAATCTCTGTGCACTTTTGATTTGCATGTCCCTGATTGCTAATGATGTTGAAATATTTTTTTTCATATACTTATTGGGCATTTGTATTTCTTCTTTTGTGAAGTGTCTGCTTAGTACAATTGCCCACTTCTTGATTTTTTTGGTATTAAGTATTTTAAGTTTTTAAAAATTTTCTAGATATTAGTACTCTATGAGAGGAATAACTAGCAAAGACCTCCTTTTCTGTAGGCTCTATCTTTAGACTCTTGGTGTTTTCCTTTTTTATACTTTTATTGATGCATTATAGTCTCACATCATACTGTAGTTCACATTGATAGTGACTTATATGCACACAGCTCTTGGCAGGCTTTCCCCTGGCTCCCTCCCTATTCCCCATACAAGGTATTGAGATTGACACTGGTATTCTCCAATATGTACAAAATGTCAGTGGAAGTGAGGTTTCCTTTAATGAAGAGTAACTTTTTAGTTTAATGCCAGTAGGATGTATTTTTGACAGAGAAAAAAAGTCACCAGGACTTTCTATAAGAACATAAAACTAAAACTTCAGGTCAACACAATGGTTGGGGAGGTAAAAATAGGTACCAAATCGTGATAAAACAATTGCTATGTCTCATAGGAAACTATATAGGTATTGATAATCTTTAATAATTGGGCAAATGTATACATGTCAGCCTTCATAACTATGTGCATAACTTCCCAGTGATAGAAAAAGGGAAAATAAGAAATCTAAAAATAACTGGAAAGGAAATAAAAGGAAGAAAAAATGATAATTATAAAATCTGAAGAAAGTAGCATGCATAAGCTCATATTTATCTGACATAAGAATAAATGAATCAACTTATTATTAAAGATAGACCCATTCATATGTTTTAACATAATAGAACTAATTATGAATTTTTTTTTTTTTTTTTTTTTTGCGGTACTGGGGGTTGAACTCAGGGGCATTCTACCCCCAAGCTATACCCCCAGCCCTATTTTTTATTCTTTATTTTGAAACCGAGTCTCACTAAGTCGCAGAGTGCCTCACTATGTAGCTGAGGCTGGTCGCGAACCCGGATCCTCCGGTCTCAGCCTCCCGAATGCTGGGATTACAAGCGTGCGCCACCACGCCCGGCTCCTAATTATGAATTTTTAAAGACAAAGAAAAATATTACAATGAAGTTAAAAACAAAGAAGTAGGAAAACATAACCAACAAATATTAGAATAAAACAAACTGGTCATTATTCTGACAAAATAGTATTCAAATGAATATGAAAATGTGACAAAAAGGAACAGCGATTAAAGGAAAAATCTATACCAACTAGATAGAATAATCATAACTATATGTCACATAATTATTTAGTCTTGATTATGTAATATATGAAAGGACAAAAGAGAAGGGAAAACATCTCATTGATAAATGTGGTTTGGATTTCACACAGGTATACCCACAATTGCACCCACACCTCAAAGCACACCATTCTCAAAAGTATGCTAACTTATAGATGATTTTGCATTATGCTTAGTAAATATAATCTAGTGAAATGTTTATAATTTTTGTACTATTCACTAGGGCTTTATATTTTTCTCAAAATCTTATTCAATAGTGGAATAAATCATGCAAGAAATCTCCTCATTTCAATACATAAACATTTTTTCTTTGACCACAATTCAATACGATTGAACATCAGTATCAAAAGGATAACTAAAAATATTCTCAAATTTGGAAAAAATAGAGAACAACAAAAGAATAGAAACAATCACAACACTTAATAAGAGAAACCCCTGAAAACACAGATCAATAAAATATGTGAAAGTAAGTTGCATACTGTGGCACACACCTTTAATTCCAACCACTCAGGAGGTGAGGGCAAGAGGACCTCAAATGTGTGAACAACCTGGGCAACATAGAAAGACCCTGCACCCAAGAGCATATTAAACAACATGTAATTTCACATCCATGATTGTTTATCCCAGGGATGTAAAAATCAAATAAATAATTATAACCTTATCATTTTATATCACAACATTAAACAATTAAAGTTGAAAGCATATCACAACACAGGACAACAACAATGAATAAATTTGAATATGTATTCACAAATTTAAAATGTCTATTGATAAGTAGGTAAAGAAATGAATCTCCTTAACTTGATATATACTATTTATAAAAACCTGTTTTATTTAAAGTAAGTAATAATACAAGGATGCCTGCAACAGAAGAGAATAATAATTATAAAATTTGGAGAAAAGAGATAAAATTGCTGTATGTGCAGGTGACATGATCACTCAAAAGGAAATGAATCTGACAAGGTATTAGAGACAATAAATATTGTGGAAAGTAACTGAGTAACAAATCAACATATGAAATTCTGATTTCTCAATAAGCATATTAAAAAAGAAAAAATACAACAAAAAACTATATATGATAGCAACAACAAAATAAGAAATATACTATTCAGGAACCAAGTTAAAAATAAGAAAATGGACAAGACCTCTATGAATAAAAATGGTAACCTATCAATATAAATAAAAACCTGATACACTAGAGAGATTATGCCATGTTTGTACATAAAAGGTCAAATGTTATAAGAACATAAGTTCTATCTTAATCTATAAATTTAATACTCTTCCAATAAAATTTCCAATGAGAATGTCAAAAACTTGAAAAACTTAATCATGTAAAATAAGCTGGGTGTGGTGGTGTATATCTGTAATCCCAGTATTAGGGAAGTTGTGACAGGAAGATCACAGATCGATAGCCAGCCTCAGCAACTTAGTGAGACCCTGTTTCAAAATAAAAATAAGACTGGGGTCGTAGAGGTAGAATGCCCCTAGGTTCAATCCCAGTAAACACACACACACGCACACACACACACACACAGAGAAAAAAGAAAGAAATTATTTGGAGACTCGTGACAATTTCTGTCAAATTAATATATACATTTTGACTATTTTCAAGCATTATAATAGGTCCACCAATCACATACCACTTACAGATGACAAAACCAGAGCAAGGATGATCTACCTAACCACCAAGTGACAAGTAAGCCTGAAAGAACAAAACATGGCTCTGGTCGAAAGCTCAACCAAGACAAATTTCTAGGCCAAGGGTTGGAATTTTTTTTTTCTGTAAAGGATCAGATAGTAAATACCTTAGGCTTTGTACAAGTACTCAACTCTGCTACTGTCTGTGTAGATGATATACAGGCAAATAAACTGGCTGTGTTGCTATTATAGTTTTTCAGACTTTTATTGGTGCAATGTAACTATACATCATAGTGAGATTCAAAGTGATACACATAGCACTTGGTATGTTTCCCCTCTGGATTCCACCCTACTCTTCCACCCTTCCAGTTCATATTAGTGAGATAGGTAGTGGTACTTTCATATAGAGGCATAACATTATTTGAACTGTTTCCTTCCTCAACCCTCTTTTTCCCCTCTCCACTCAACCTCCTTCCTCCATTCTACTGGTGTCTCTCTTCATTTAACTGAAGTTACTTTTGTTTCCTAATTTCTCTCTAGCTTTCATATATGCGAGAAAACATACAAACCTTGACTTTCTGAGACTGGTTGATCTCACTTAGCATAATATTCTCTAGTTCCATCCATTTTCCTGTAAATGATATGCTTTTGTTACTTTTTAATGGCTGAGTAAAACTCCATTGTGTATATAGACCACATTTTCTTTACCTATTCATCTAGCTATGGACACCTAGGTTGGTTGCATAATTTGGCTGTTGTGAATTGTGCATGGGTATACAAGTAAGCATGGGTATACAAGTAAACATGGGTGTACAAGTATCACTACAATAGTCTAACTTTAGTTCTTTTGGAAAGATACCAAGGGTGGTATACCTGGGTCTTATGGTGGTTCCATTCCCATTCTTTTTAGAAATTTCCACACTGATTTCATAGCAGCTGCAGTAATTCACAGTCCCCCCAAGAGTGTATAAGAGCTCCTTTTCCCCACATTCTCTGCACTCTTGATAACTGTCTTTCTAACTGGGCTAGATGTAATCTTGGTAATCTCCTTTAATATGAATGCTGAATTCTGGTTTGCATCATTTTATATGTCATAAAATATTCACTTCAGCTTCTTTATATTTCTCCTGAATGGCAGGTTCATTAATAATCCGCTAGTTTATGCAGCCACTTAATTTCCTAGGGCTTTGACTCTCTGAGAATAAAAACTAAATATCTTAAATATAAGATCTGTAAAAGCAGATCATGCACATAACCAAGCTTTATTCCATCCACACAAAGAACTGATAAATGCATGACATTCAGATTTCTAGGTGAACAAGTCCACTCTGGCATTCTAAGAACTTAACTCTTTTGTAAAAAGATAATTTTATTTCTATCTCACAAACGGGTTTTGAGGAACAGTTGATGAGACAGATAGGGACAATATAAAAAGACAATGACAATGACAGGAGCTATTTTGTTCACATACTTGGTAGGAAATTTGTGAAATCTATAAAGCCAATACACCTTCTTAAGTTGACATCTGAGAATTTAATTATGATTATTATAAAACATAGGAGTTTTTCAGTATATTACATGACTTGCAATGCTTTATATATACTTTAATTAAAATGTGTAGAATTTGTTCATTTAATTTGGGGACAATATCAGTCTTTACTGTAAAACTAAACATGCTTACTTCATTTTTAAAATGAAATTATCATGTTAATACACATTACTCCTCTGATCTGAGGCTTAATTCTGAGATTTAACTAGCTGCCTTGGTAGAGGGCCTTGCCTGGATGCTTTCTGGGGCAAAGGAAGCCCCACTTTTCAGGAGAGAGACATTTCAGAATTGTCCCTTTGTTGGGTTCCCAAGAGGTATTTATGCACTTTAATGAATCCCAGATAGCTGGAATTGTATGTAAAATGAAAAAGATCAATTAAGACAGGGGAATGGAGCAAGAAGAGCCAGCAGATGGATTCTTGAGCAGGATAATCTTAGGGAAGAGGACAGGTGGAAGTTGAAAATCTAGAAACTGATTTTCTGATATTATCTATGCTCCTGGAAAATATTTCAATGTCCCTAGGGATTGATGTGCCCAGCTGAAAGTCCACTGATGATAAATCTCTAAGTCGACAGGAAGAAACAACAAAAAAGCAAGATGAGAAACAAGATGTCAACCACCAAAGAAAACCATCAAGTCCCTCAATCCCCAAGGGCCATATTAGATAATGCTGATGTGCAGGTCACCCTAGTAATACACACAACAAACAGAACTTACAGTGGGCTGTGAAACTTCTCCTAAGAAGAGAATGAAAACACCTTGCCAGGCAACCAGGAGACAGGGTCTGGAACCAACAGTGAAGAAGACGGGCTCTTTAGAGGCAGAAGGGAGAGTGTTACTGAGCAACTCATAGACATAGAACTTCCTGTGGACTCCAGACATTTGGGAGTCTACTCTTACAGGAAAGATCACAACAACAAGGCTAGGGTGACCTGTTTTTCCCAGAGCATCTCAATATCTTTATGTAATCTTCCCAAGTAATGTTTGAAATATGTTCTATAGAATTCTTTCAAACTCCTTGTTATAGAATTGCTTTCATTTCAGATATGCTCAGGAGTCCTGAAGAAGTTCAACAGTGGCAATACTTCACAAATCTAATTAGAGAGAAAATACTGACAATCACTCAAATGGTAGGTAGTAAGTATGAACAATTGAAACCTCATGGCAGATGATGAAGTTCACATTGTCTTATTTGCCAGCTTACCAGTATTATATTAAATGCCTACCACATGCAAAGCACACCTAATAATGAAGAAGAGAGGTAAGTATGTTAATAGAAATGCAACCTGAGAAAGTCTGCCTTTGTAGGACAGATGCTGTGGGCACAAGTGTGATCCTGCCATCTGACCCATCCAATTTTCCATGCTGCTGGCATTTTCTTCTTTTCTCTTTTTTTTTTTTTCTTTTGTAGCGGAGTAGTGCTGGGCTTTGGACCAGGGGCATTCTACCTCTAAGGTATAACAGAGCTCTCATTAGGGTCTCGCTAAGTTGCTGAGTGCCTTGCTAACTTGCAGAGGCTGGTCTTAAGTCTTTGATCCTCTTATCTCTACCTCCCAAGTACTAGGATTACAGGCCCACACCAACCATGTTGGCTCTGTTTCATACTTTCTCTCACCAATGTGTGCTTCTCTCATACCATTTATCTGCCTGTATATTTTGCCTGGCCCAGTCCTTGGCTTTCTTTCCCAGCTCAACACACAAACACACAAGGTCACAATACCTCTGCACACATGTGGCTTTAACACACTGTATCATCTGTCTTTACTGACTATACCCCCCCCACACACACACACACACATCAGTCTCTGAAGAGTAGGATGTCTTATTTTTCTTTTTGGATCTAATGTTTTGCATCATCTGCTCTCGTCAGCATTCTTATAACTATAATCTAAAAGACTGACCAGGTAACTTAGAGGAAAAAAGATTTATTTTCTTACAGTTTCAGGCTCAGCCCATGTGAGGCTGGGGACCATGGAACTCAGGACATGGCAGCGGGAGGCAGAGGGAGAGCATATGGGCTTTGCTCCTCACATCACAGAGGCTAGAAGCAAGAGAGAGAGAGAGAGAGAGAGAGAGAGAGGGAGAGAGAGAGAAGGGGGAGGAGCAACCATATATAATCTCCAAGGCCACATCCCCAGGGATTCACCTCCTCTAGTCACACCCTACTGGCTTACCAGGTACCACTCAGGTAAATCCATTACAATGGATTTATCCACTGATGGGATTACAACCCTCATGACTCAATTTCATCAGCTCCAAACACTAGTAAGTGGGCTCTTTAGGAGACATTTTCTATCTAACTATAACACCATCTAAGACAAAATAAGCATAGTAGTGTCAAACCCCACTTTTGAGGTCAATTGAGGGTTGCTAACTCCATGAAATGTGTCTGGCTGTCCCATGGCTTTGAGTGCTCCTTTTGTTTCCTAAGCTCCTACACCACTTTGTGTATCTAATGGTTATTCTCAAATGCTAAGCATCTTATAGTTACTTGTGCTGTGTACAAATCCAATGAGACTCTCAGCTCTTTGAAGACAGGAAATGTATTTTGCTTTTCTCTTATCCTCCACAGAATCCACCAGAAAAGGGGGAAAGACCTGCTGCTTATATGGCCATATACAAATATGCAAATGTTAAAGTCTTTGTATTACATTTCCATTCATTGTTTCAAAAATACAGAAAAGCATTTTGTAGAGAAGAAATTTTTCTCTGAAACCTACATTGATCACTTTGAAAAAATCTAAATTCACTAGGTGTTGAGACCTTTGAAGAAATGGAAGATTCTGAGGAAATGAATTCTGAACAAAATCCAATCCTTGATTTCTTTCAACATAACTCATGGATCAATAAAACCACAGAACCCACCAAATAAGGAAAAACAGCTAATTGGAAAATAGTTAAGCCCCAAAGTAAGGTGCATTGGCATCCTGAGTCTTTGAGTTAAAGGACATTAGAAGCATCTCAGAATCCAAAGTCTCGCCGGGCGTGGTGGCGCATGCTTGTAATCCCAGCATTCGGGAGGCTGAGACCGGAGGATCCAGGTTCGCGGCCAGCCTCAGCTACCTAGTGAGGCACTCTGCAACTTAGTGAGACTCGGTCTCAAAATAAAGAATAAAAAATAGGGCTGGGGGTGTAGCTCGGAGGTAGAATGCCCCTGAGTTCAATCCCCAGTACCGCAAAAAAAAAAAAAAAAAGAATCCAAAGTCTTCCTGAACTTCTCCTGTCCTCCTGTCCCTGCTCCTTTACCTCCCCCTATGCCTAAAGGAGAAGAATGTAATGCAGAGTCCTAGAAAAATCTTAGCAGACAGTACGTATTGGGTCCTCCCTTAGTCTATTACCATGACATTGTATCCTATTGCTCAAAGATGGCTGAGCAGTCTTCATCAAACCCAAGTATAAAGAGTTCTCTTGGTATCTCTGGGTCATGTCTGAAGGCTCTATGTCACATAAAACTTTGCTAAATAAAATTTGTAATGCTTTCTTCTTATTGGCCTGTCTTCAGCTATGAGAGTGTCAGTCATGGCCCTCACAGTGGGTGAGGAAAGGCATCACATCTTTCCAAATGCTATCATGCATTTGTCAAAGCTAAGAAACCAGCATCAGCACAGGACTATTAACAACACCACAGATCACACTCAGATTTCATGTTTATTCACATTATGAGTTTTTTCTGTATGTGTTCCAAGATCAAATCCAGGATACCACATTGCATTTAATCAACACAGTATTTAAAATAATAACCTTATTGTTACTGAAAATAAGATTAGTTATGATTATAAATTCTGAAAAGATGAATGTCATAACACTGAGAATAGTTACTTGCTGACCTTTGTGTTTAATGAAAGAGTGCTATATTATTAAAAAAATCCTATTTCCTAGTAAAAATACTATATTTTAGTTATTTGGAGAATTATATTTTGGTTATTAAATGTTTTGACTTTCATTATAATCCCAGAATTCTCTTTTGCTGACAGATCTTTAATAGACAGATATTCCTAATACTTAATGTTTTTGCTTTATTTTGTTTTGTTTGTACTGGAGATTGAACACAGGGGCATTATATATACAGGCTCTTGTCCTTTTTAATTTTTTTTTTTAAACAGAATTTTGCTAAGTTGCTGAGGCTGGCTTCAAGCCTGTGATCTTCCTGTCTCAGTCTCCCAAGCACTGTAATTACAGGCATGTACCACCATGCCCAGCTCCGAACACTTAGCTTTTATTTCCCCTTTTTCACACCCCTGAGCAGGTAATGATGTATAAACAAATGTACACTTACTTACATAAAGATATTGATGTTGCTTACATTTTTTAGAAATATTTCCTAAATCTATTACTTTTGGAAATCAGACAATTGTTTAGAAGACTTTGCAAGAATGTGTTCATAGAAGGGACATGTCAATCTTATGTTCACATGTAATCCATCCCATACAAAATATTCATTCAATGCTGTAAGATAAGTTCATTCTCCATGATTCAAACAAGTCAGATCCTCCTCCCCATGCATCCCTGAGAAGAGAAGAAAGGAGAATTCCAGAGAAATATCATCCCAATCAACTTATGATGGACAATGGGAAAGATGATGTACAAGAAGTGGAAAAAGCACGCAAAGTGACATAACATTCTACTTAAATATCATTCACCAAGTGCAAAAGCATGCAACATGGCCTGATATTCTCCTTAATTCACCAAGTACAATGGATTCATTTTCCTTCTTTCCCTTCCTTTTCTAAAATACTTTTCTTGGTGCACTACAATTATGCATCATAGTGAGATTCAAAGCAATACAAACATACTGCACTTAGTGTGTTTCCCTCTGCATCCCCCTACACCTTCCTTCCCCATACATATTGGTGAGATTGGTAGTGATACCTTCATATATGGAAATAGCATTATTTGAACTCTTTCCTTCCTCAGTCTTCCTTTCCCCCCTTCCCACCTCCTTTTCCCAAACCCCTCTCACTATTCCACTGCTCTCTCACTTCATTTATCTGAAGTGTCTTTTGTTTCCTATTTGCTCTCTAGCTTCCAAAAATGAGAGAAATCATACCACCCTTACTTGTGAGACTGACTGATTTCACTTAGCATAATATTCTGTAATTACACCCATTTTCTTGCAAATGCCATATTTTTTCTTTATAGCTAAGTAAAATTCTAAACATTTAGAATTTTCTTTATCCATTCATCTATTGGATACCTAGGTTGGTTCCATAACCTGACTATTGTACATTATGCTGCTATAAACATGGATATGCATGAATCATTATAGTATTCTGACTTTAGTTCTTTTGGAAAGATACAGAGGAGTGGTACAGTTGGGTCATATGGTGGTTCATTCCTAGTCTTTTAAGGAACCTCCATACTGATCTCCATGTTGGGTGTACCAATTTTTAATCCCACTAACTGTATAAGATCCCCTACTTCCCCACTTCCTGGCCAACATTTATTATTGTTTAATAGAAGTAGGACCCCGCAACTTAAAGTGCTCTTCATTGCATCCTGTCTCCTCTCTCTCCCAGACACTGTCTGGCAGGAACAACTATTTTTTATTTGGGGATATTATACTCCCTATTTGATACCCTCATAAAATAAATAATTAAGGCATATCTCACACAAACACACACACACACACACACACACACACACACACACACACACACACACACACCACATCAGCTGGCTCAAAGGGAAGAGCTAATCCAGATGATAGAACATGTCTGTGGCCTGCTCAAAAACCTTGCCTGGAACTCATGCACTTGTGCATTCCTTCCCCCTCCTCTCAGCCTTCTTTCTCCCAGAGATGATGGGTAATAATGCCTACCCAAGGAAGAGTGGATGTTAAATCAGTGATGGCTTTGAGTATACTATTTTCCTCCTCAAGTTGCCTAAAAGTGCACCCTACACTCCACTCATGATCCTTGTCTTACTTTGGTCTGCTTTCCAGAGAGAAGCTTGTTTTTTTCTCAGTCCTAGTTCTAAATCCCTGCCTCAGGGACTGGTAGAGGCTAATGAGTGGGAGTGGATTATCTAAACACAGTAGAAAGAATAAATAAGCCTGTCAAGAGAAAAAAGTACAATCTATTAGAGGTTCCAACCATCCTGTTTGTCACACAGGAATAACAGATGCATTAGTGCACACAGCGCTTGTAATTCAGAGATCATCGTTACTCCAGATGACAAATGATGATGCTAGAATTTGCCATTTGTCTTTTTTCACATAGTTAAAAAACCATAATTACAAAGAATCATGACAACTTGCCAATTAAACCTAACTCATTCAACTACAGATGAAGCATGCATCTTTGCATTTTTCAAATTAAGAAAGGGTTGGGTCGGGAGAATGAGAACCAAAGTATGTAATACAGTGATTTATTAGGAAGCCTGAATAGGTATACATTAAAAGTGAGACAATTCCACCTCTTTCCTAGTGCCTGTGAGCCACCCAGAAAATATTTCCAGTTATAAACACTAAAAATCTGGTTCATCTCTCTCTCTCTCTCTCTCTCTCTCTCTCTCTCTCTCTCTCTCTCTCTCTCTCTCACACACACACACACACACACACACACACACACACACACACACACACCAGTGGCAGACAGTCTACCTCCAAGCTATCCCAAGCCCCTTTTATATTTTATTTTGAAACAGGGTCGCACTAAATTACCACCTGCTGGCCTCAAACTTGCAATCCTCCTGTCTCAGTTCCCCAAATACTGGGATTACAAGTGAGCACAATGATCTCAGTCATCCCTATGAGGCTTCCCCAGACCCAGGTCCAAACCCAACACTGGAGAAAAACATGTGAGATGCAAGCAAAAAAAGAAGAGCTTTATTTGGCTGGGTGGGAGAGCTTATATACGATCAGGGTGGATTGTTCTAGCTGTTTCTGCCTGTGTCAGCTCGGGATTGGAGGGTGCTGGAGGGGAGGGGGTGTCCCTTCGAGCATGACCAACCTAGTAAATGGACCTAGTAATGGACACAATGGCTCAGGGTACATGGTTCAGGGGAAATGGAAACTTATGCTCAGGCTAGAAACAGTAACTTAGAAACCACAAGGAACTGAAACTTAACTGAACTTTTGACTGAAACTGGGGACCATCTCCTAACAATCCCTATGTCTTGTCTTTACTATAATCTCATTTTGAGCCTAATTCAGTCTCATCTTTCTTTCACCTTTATTGTGCCAGGCAACAATTGATTTAATATAAGTAAAGGGGATATTTTAACACTAGTATATGAAGAAAGATGAACTGTGTGTATAAAATAACTAGGGATATAATTTGGAAATATAGAATGAAATACAGCATTTCCTCATTAAAAATAGTATAGAAGTTGGTGGAGCACGCTTGTAATCCCAGCATTCGGGAGGCTGAGACCAGAGGATCTGGGTTTGCGGCCAGCCTCAGCTACCTAATGAAGCACTCCGCAACTTAGTGAGACCCTGTTTCAAAATAAAGAATAAAAAAATAGGGCTGGGGGTATAGCTCGGAGGTAGAACACCCCTGAGTTCAATCTCCAGTAGCGCAAATATAAATAGAAGAAAGATTCCAAGGCATGACCGATTTGGGGTGTGAGAAGACCTGGGAAAAGTCAGCTGACACTCATCCCTAACAAAGAGAACAAAGTGATTACAATCTCCATGGTGATTTGGTCCAGGAGACTTTGATACCCAAGAAGATGAAGGGAGCCCTCTCAGCACATGGAGTTGAATATTGTTCATGTTTACAAGAGTCTGTGAAGCCTATGTGTCAGTCATTGGTAGCAGAAGTTTTTCTTTGCTTCCGGGAAGACCATCCCTTCAGTTTGGAAAAATACACCTCTTTTGGTCACACAATGTAAGATGACAAACCATTTCTTTTCCCATCTCTTAAGAGAAAACATAACAAACAAACAAAACCCAGTATCATGAACCCAATATAGATATTTGAGGTTTGCTTAGCAAGATAAACCACAATGCTCTAACTGGAGGTCATTGCTGGGAGTGTGTTGGCTACACAAATCATGGGACAGCAGACAAAGATTTCATCCTAGTCCCTCACACCATTGCCACTGTCAGGGAGAAATTCACTTAAATTCTCTCTGCTTCTATTTTCTCATCTCAAAATGAGGCTAGTCTTGGGAACACTGTGAAGAGTCATAAGGTGAATTCTGCACCCATGGAAGATGCTCAGTAAGTGCTGGGTGCTGCGTGCTGGGTTGGGAGCACTAGTTCTTTTCCCTTTGCATTCAGATGATAGAATGCCAAAACTGGTGTCTGGTCTCCTGGAGACAGATATGATTGGCAGAAACCTTCTCAATGTGAGAGCTAGCAGAAATGTGTCCTTGCTGCCTGTGGAATGTGAGACATGCTAATGATGACTATTGAAAATGGCTAATTAAGTGGAGATTGAATAAAACCCAAAAAGCAGTCTTCATTTACAAACAAAATCACATTATAACCAAAGCTTTGGCAAAGAAGAATCCAAATATCTCCAACCTCATTTTTGTGCTTGGTGAGGATAGAATCATCACCAACAGTGAAAATACCTACCTTTACAATGCTTGGTGAAACTGGAAATGATAGGTTGGGCAGGAGCACCAGCATATGGGATTATAAAATCCCTGTTTATCCCAGCTGCACTTTTCTTTACAGATCTGCTTGGATTTTCCTTAGGAAGAGATCTAATGCAAACTCAATCTGAAACTTGGGCAACTTGGCCAAAACATGCTCATTTGTTTCCTTTTAATTTGCTCAAATGCATCATCAACATGACCACAGTCTCTAAGTCATCACTGCAAAAGGGGAAGAAATTTGCATTCTACTTTGTCCCCAGAAAGAAGAGTATCAGTAGATGGTATTTACCAACACCCCTAATTGTTACCTCAACCTCCAACATTAACCTAAGCTAGGAAAATAAACATTCACACACTTGAATTGCAACTCCATCCACAAAGAGTAGGCAGCCTAAAAAGGGCCAAGATGAAGGAGGAGCCCCAGAGAAGATGGTCACATAGTGTCTTTGATGTTTTGTGCTGATATTCTGGGTTAACTGGAAAGAGCCAGAGCAAAAATGCAATTAACTATCCCGATCGATCTACCAAATATTTTAATCAATGCCCAATCCCTCCCTCCTCTCTGAAATGCCCTATGGCTATTTTAGGCTCTCTTATTCTTTCTTTTTGCTTCATTTACATGTCAACTAGTGCTCAGCACATTGTCACCTTTGGATAACTATGTGGTAAATGAATGCATGCCTGTTAAATCAGCATACCACCACAGACAGTTCATCTCTATGATGCTTCACAAAGTGCCTGGGCCAAGGATGGGCACACAGAACAAGAGTCATAAGTCTATAACATTAAACTAACTTAATTATAAATAAACAAATAAATGCATGAGTGATGGATTAAGCTGAACTTCTTTTGGTCACCAACAGAGAAGCTGTTGTCCCGTGAAGAGCACATTGCTCCCTCCTTCCACTCAGATTTGCCACAGAGTGAGTTGGAAGGCTGCTGAGTGTAAATGACATTTGGTCAGGCCCATTGGAGGACAGTCATTAATATTGCTAAGAAGCCAATGTGTTCAACTTGGCCTAATAAAGCTAACAGATGCATCCTTCCAGGAAACCTGGAGGCCCTTCTAATGAGTCCTGCAGGCCAAGCACACTGCCTCAGCTTCCATTCAGACAGTCTGGATGCTTGGCTCAACACAAAGCACCAATGGCAAGAACTCCCTTCTAGGGAGACTCCACTTCATGAAAGATGAATGTAGCTGGGGTCTGCATCCTGCCACCAGATCTGGCCCACAGATGTTGCACTTCTTCCCATGACAGGGGAAGGACAATTGGAATATATTCTAGAGCTTCTTCTCTGGTTCCCATTGTGTTTATTGAATTCAACAAGGATTTATGTACAGCCATATGTCTACCTTGCATCTAGCCTCATGATCAGGACAAGGGCGATGGGAGATTCAGAACCAAGATGGAGTTGGGTACCTCTTGGAAAAGGTAAGATAATAGAGTTGGACAGTGTGTAATCAGAGGAAGATATAAATTTCCCTCTGTAGATAAGAGTTCTTTGTCTCTTTCCCTCCCTCCCTCCCTTCCTCCACCCATCCATCCCTCCCTCTCTTTCATCAAAGGATTCAAAACATCATTTCTTTGAATACATACAACCATCCTATTTTGCTGATGAGAACACCAAAGCTGAGAGACCACATGAATACCCCCAGAAGTTGACACAGTTGAGATTTAAACTCTGATTCTTAAGACTATTTTGTTTTATTTTTCATCAGCCATTGAGGGCTTGGCAAGTTCAGGAAAGGTAGATTTAGAATATTACTAATAAATAAGAGACAATTCTATAGTGCTCACTAGGCACCTGACAACTTTCTAGGCCCTTTCCAAATTATAGCTCATGTGTCCTTCATAACAACCCCAATAAGGTAGTTCCTAATAAGGCAACACAGAGAATCTAAGCAATTAGCCCAAAGTCACACATCTATGTGGAGGAGTGGGAATTTGAATTCGGATAAGGGTAGTCTTTCTTCTTGCACACTGGACCATATTAAACAGTAGTGGTAGTGGTCCCTACCCCTTCCCCCAAAATGTGGTCAGGCCTTTGTCTGAGAGAGTTATTGATTGTTTTTATCTGTCTTGGTTCAAATGCAGAAGTTTCCAAACTCTTAGAGAACAACCATCTTGGTCTTTTTTCTCATAACCTAGTAATGGAAGGCTTTAAAGCTCAGGTGTAATCAAAGTTTAGATAGATGAATGGACAGATAGACAGAATGTATATATTTATTTTATATACTTCTGCCCCAAACTAGAAAGCCAGTAGATAAATAGGGGTCCCAGCAGTCAAAAGGATCAATTACTCTGCACCCAATTCAGCACGTTGGAAAGCTGGTAGCACTTCCTGTAGTGAGACTACAAGGAAGCAGTCTGCACATGAGAAAGTCTGGCTCCTAGCCTCATTAATGAGTGCACTGTGCAAATCTGACACAGAAACAATAATGCTGTCAACTTCAAGAAAACACAGCAACCTAAACAATTATATCCCAGAGGGCCTGGTAGCCTTCAGGGATTCTGAAGGATTCTCCCAAACAAAACGTATTAACTTTTTAAATCTACTTTAACAAACAGAGATTTGGAATCCTATTTAATTTGATTTGGGAAAAATAAAATAATAAAAAATTCTTGGATATAAGTTGAAACCCTTTTGGTTTATAATTTTGAAATTCTACAGTTTGAATATTTGTTACAGTATCAATATTGAATATTTGTTGAGTATCAGTAAAAAGACTTCCTCACTAATTGAAAGAAAGAAAGCAAGGAAGGAAGAAAGAAAGAAAACTAACAAAGCTAGAAAGAATTTCAGTGGCAGATGCAAAAATGAATACCAACTGCTTTTCCAAGTAATAGAGTCAAATGTTTAGTTTAGCAGGAGTCTGTTGTGTATCTAATTTTTCCATTAAGATTTTCATAGACAGAGACCTGATAATCACTTTTGCAGAGAATAACAATGAGGTACGCTTTCGTGGTTGAAGGGGAAGAAAATGAATATGTGCATTTAAATTTTATGATTACATTTCCAGTGAGAAGAGGAGGATGACTACAGTTTCATGACTGCTCTAATGCAATTGGTTCCACTTAGAGGAGATGACATGTTGAAATGCAACGAGTGAAAATGTGCAGAACGCTTCCCCAGTAATTGGAATTCAAGCAACAATAACACTGGGCATTGTTGAATCCCTTACAGCTTTTTAAAAAAGGTCCCCTCCTTCTTTCCAGAACAAAATATGCACATATTAGAGAACATCATGACCTTCTCCAACAGTAAAAAGGGAAATTAAAAATTATTTCACCTGAGACCACTGCATTTGAATTAAGTATTCCCTGATGTTTGCAACTTTGAACTGCACAATTGCTGCTCTCCCCTTCCCCTGGTTATAAAATCACAGGGTTTTAGAGCTCAATCCTGCATCTTAGGAGTAATTTTGCATTCCATTCTCATTTTGAAGATAAGGAAATAAGGCAGAGGGAAGTAAAGAAAGTGACCTATGAGTGTATGGTCAATTGGTGAAAAAACCAAGACCAAGATCCTGGTTTGGTATTTTGTATACCAGAGAGGAGATGGTCTGAGAATTGGAGTGAGTACAATGCAGGTCAAGTGAAGAGGGGACTCATGAGACCAAGGACTCATTATTCTGTGACAATATCAAGAATAACTGAACAAAAATGATAGCTGACAGAAGGTCATTGGCTGGAATAAACAAGTCTTTAGTTGCTTTTAGTCAAGACTCTTTTGGTTGTGTTGGGTAGGAAACCATCTAAAACTAGCTTGAAGTAAAAGAAAATTTTACATTCTCATGTTACCAAGAATCCTGGATTTAGGGGTGATTTCAAGTATACCTAAAGCCAAGTGCCCAAGTGACCATCAATAGTTTCCCTCCAGGGCCATTTCTTAAATGCCTGTGTTGGTCTCATATCTTCCTTCAGGTTACATCTTCCATGCAGTACAGAAGGCCCCCTGTAATCCCATATCCATATCCTGTTGTGCGACTGATCAAGGCTGGGGAGGTTCACATTTGATCCAGTTGGTTGTTCACATTTGATCTAGTTGGTTGGAAAAAGAAGCAAGGTGCCAGGTGTGCGATTTGTCTTTATTTCAGCTGAAGCAGGCTGAACATAGGAGGTCTCCACCTCCCCTCCTCAGTGGCAGCCAGCTGAGCATAAGAGAGCTTCTGCATAGGTGTTCCACACAGCAGCCAGTCCCTGCCCAGTTTATATATCAAAGAAGATCAAAGGTGGCAGTGTCCTGAGGCACGGAGTTAACAAAGGTTGCAGCTTGCCAGGAAACAGAGTTATAGAAGGCAATTTGGCTTTAAGGACATGTTTGGTCATTTTTCATACAGCAGTGGCCTTTATCAGAAGGAGGCATGGAAGCCTAACTGTTCTGATTGCCCCCACATCCTCCCAGTTTCAATAACCTCAGTTAAAAAGAAGTGTGCATCATACAATGTTCACACTGCAATCAGAGGGAAAAACATTAATTTACCCTATGTAAAGCAATCTTTACATAGTAAACTGGTTAGTATGATTGGCTAGATCTGTGTTACATTACATCTTATGGATGATGTGATAGAGGACTTTTATGAGTCACTGACCAACTTGGGGTATAGGACAAGCGTATATCTTCAAAATAATATGAAGACAATAGCTTGATCATCTTTAGTGACCAGCAAGCACATATACTTTCTCAAGCTTTCAATTCCACATCAAGATTTATGAGTATCCATGTACAATTCAAATTATGCTCAACACTTCCCAAGAGGTTCTAGCCCAAAGTCAGTACCAGATGCTACATACTGATTTTCATGGCATGAATTCTTTGAACTTCTAAACAAATGGATATTCATTCTGCCTCTGTCTATTAAAATCCTATTCCAAGCCGAACGTGGTGGCGCACGCTTGTAATCCCAGCATTCGGGAGGCTGAGACCAGAGGATCCGGGTTCGCGGCCAGCCTCAGCTATCTAGTGAGGCACTCCGCAACTCAGTAAGACTCTGTTTCAAAATAAAGAATAAAAAGGGGCTGGGAGTGTAGCTCGGAGGTAGAATGCCCCTGAGTTCAATCCCCAGTACCGCAAAAAAAAAAAAAAAAAAAAAAAAAAAAATCCTATTCCAACATTCTGTGTTCTAGGAATAGAATAAATGACCAAGTTCATCAATCAAATCATACTAATTTAAAAATATAATGAAAATAACAACCCCAACACCCCCACTTTTAAAAAGAGAAAAGGAAATAATTTAGGGGTCCTTGATCCATTAATGATAAAGTCATACCAAGCCCCCATACCTAATCTCCTTTGCTCTTTCCCTGATATAATAATAATATCCAACATTAAAGAATCATGAGAAACAGTGAGAAGATAAAAAGCACTTGTTCAATTATTTCTTTCTTCCATTCTTTCTTCCTTTCATTCTTTCCCTCTATCTTTCCTTTTTTCCCCTTGTGATACTGGGGATTGAACCCAAAGGTCTGATACCTCCAAGCTACACCCTCAGCCCCTTTTAGTTTTATTTTAAAATAGGATATCTCTAAGTTTCTGAGGCTGGTTTTGAACCTCTGATCCTCTTGTCTTAGTCTTCCAAGTACTGGGATTACCAGCATCCACCACCACACCCAGGTTCAATTCCATTTGTCAGAAACTATGAAGAAAACCCTTAAATAGGATGCTAGGGCTCTATGTCTGTGTCTCAGGTTGAATTTTTCAGGAATTTTTGTCTAAGGCAGAGGTTACTTTGTGATGAATGTATTGAGGACAGCCTTCAGGTTCAAAACTTGTTGGGAATTTCTTTACTTGAGCTGTCTTTATTTTATTTGGGTATTAATGACCCAGCTATACCACTCCTGGGTATCTACCCAAAAGAACTGAAATCAGATTACTATAGTAATGTATGCATATCTATGTTTGGTAATTCAAAATTGCCAAACTATGAAACTAGCACAGGTGTCCATCAACAGATGAATGAAATCCAAAATTACGGAATTCTACTCATCCATAAAGAAAAAAATCATGTCATTTGCAGAGAAATGGATGGAACTGGAAAACATTATGCTAAGTGATATTAGTCCGTCACAAAAAGTGAAAGATCAGATGTTTTCCCTCCTATATGTGAGCTAGGGAGAAACTTGGACACATGAGGAACTCTAGACAAGGAGGAGAAACCTTGGTAGAGTGAAGGAAGGGACCTGAGAGAGATGGGAGGGGGGAGGAAGACGTGAAGAGGAAAACATCTCAATGGACATGATGTATATATACAGACTTATCAGTGCCAATCACTGTGTCACACATGGTAATATGGGGAAGGAGAGAGTGTAGAGTGGGAACTGGGTGAGGGCTCAATGAGTGTTGTGTGCATGTATGCCTCTATCACCCAGAACTTCGTCAAGATGTATGATTACAATGCAACAATAAAAGAAAAAATAAAACCCTGTTGGGAGAGAAAAGGAAACAAAAGTGAACCTAGGGAGAAATTGAAATACAACGCTGTCAGAGTAGAGATTCCACCTGATCCTCTTGAGCCAGATATCCCTCAGAATTGTCCCCACGTAGACCAAGGAGCCAAGTGTCAATACCTTGCATCAATCAATTTTTAGGAGTGAAAATCTCCTAAGAATAGGACAGGACTGTGTCCAAGGTGGCTTTTGAAACCAAGAGCAAGTCCCAGAGACAGAGACAGAGACAGAGACAGAGACAGAGACAGAGAGGGAAAGTTTCTGACACCTGCAAACCATCAATTTTACCAGAAGCTAGAGGGACGATTGTGGAATTGTAAGTTATAATTAATTTAAGCTTTCTAATTTTCTTTCATATTTTTCCTACTTCACCTAATCTTTTTGTTTCTTATCACAAACCCTGCCTTTGTTTTTATTCATTATACTATTTTTACTTGATCAAAATGGCTAGAGGTCTGTTTAGTTTTCTTGTATTCTCAAACTCTTAAGACCTGTTAATTTCCCATGTTTTCCTTTAATTTCTACTCAATTAATATATACTCTTATCCTTATTATATCTTTTCCTTAAGATTGATTGGATTTATAAATTTACTTTTCTTCCTCAATTCTCAAAATGGACAAATAGTTCATTAACATATTTTCTCACATATTTTCTTTAAATAAGATAATAGTTTCTAACAAGTATTTTTTGTTAACACCACTCTTAGAGCATATTTTGGTACATGAGATTCTTTTTTATTATTATTATTTTTTATTGGTGAATTGTAATCATACATCTTTGTTATGTACAAGCTGGTAGAGGCATACATGAACATATCTCTCATTTAACCCTTTCCCAGTTCCCACCCCATTCCCTCGCTCTCCCTCCTTCTCATGTTCAGTTTAGCGATTGACTTTGATAGGTTTGTGAAAGTACATCATATGCATTAGGGTGTTTCCTTCCCCCCATCACCTTCAGTGAAGTCACCTTCTTTGGTCATCTAAGGTTTCTCCTTCTTCATCTAGAGTCCCTCTTATGACCCACTTTCTCCCAAGCTTCCACATATTAGGGAGAGCATATGATTTTTTACTTTTTGTGACTGAGTGTTCTAACTTAACATAATGTTTTCCACTTCCATCCATTTCCCTGCAAATGACATGATTTTGTTCTTTATGACTGAATAAAATTCCATTGTGTACATATCCCCTAGTTTTGTAATCCATTCATCTGTTGATGGACATCTTAACTGGTTCCACAGTTTGGCAATTGTGAATTGTGTGGCTATAAACATAGATACACATGCATTGATGTGATAGTTTGGTTTCCATTCTTTTGGGTAGATACCCAGTAGAGGTATTGCTGGATCATATGATAGGTTCATTTTCATTCATCTGAGGATCCTCCATACTGTTTTCCAAAGTGGTTGCACTAATTTGCAATCCCACCAGCAATGTATTAAGGTTCCCACTTCTCCACATCCTCACCAGCACTTGTTGTTTGTGCTTTTGATGGTTGCAATTCTAACTGGTGTTAGGTGAAATCTCAGGGTAGTTTTGATTTGCATCTCTCTGGTTACTAATGATGTTAAACATCTCATACATTTATTGGCCATTGGTATTTTTTTCTTTGTGAAGTGTCTATTTAGATCATTTGCCTGTGTGTGTGTGTGTGTTGCTGGGGATTAAACCCAGAGGCATTCTACCCTCAAGCTACACTCCCAGTCTTATTTTATTTCTTATTTGGAAACAGGGTCTCGCTAGGTTGATGAGAGTCTCACTACTTGCTGAGGCTGTCCTCGAACATGTGATCCTCCTGTCTCAGCCTCCCAAGTACAGAGATTACAGGCTTATGCCACCATGCCTGGCATTTGCTTATTTCTTGATTGGATTATTTGATTTCTTAGGTGTGAGTTTCTTGAGTTCTCTATATATTCTAGACATGAGGTTCTTTTAATCATTAAAAATTTTGTAAGTTAAGTTGAGGTAAGAATGCCCTTAATTTGATGTGACAATAAAACATGGCCACACATTCTTTGACATGCCCTCCTTTGATAGGTGGGGACTGTGTCCCATCTCTTATAATCCAGGAGGTTTATAACTGCTTCAAAAAATAAAGTATAAATGACACAGATTTCATCTATGTATATGTCAGAAAAGGTCATACAGCTTCCTACTGATCCTATGGAACAATCACTCTAGGAAAGGCAGCCTTTGTAACAAGTCCAACCACTCTGAGGTGACTTCGTTAAAGAGATCACATTTGACATTTCAGTTGACAGAAACAACTTAGTTCCCACATGATGGCCAGGAAAACTGCCAGTAATTTGAATACCACATCTTGAACAAACAAGTCCTTCAAACCTTCTGCTGTCATCCTAACTGACATCATACTATAACCACCTAGAAGAACCAAGTAAGAACTTCTCTGCTAGAACCCTCTCAAATTCCTGACCTACAACATCACAAGCAAAATAAAATAATTTGCTATACACAACTAAGTTGTATGGTAATTTGTTTCAGGGGCTATGGGTGAAAGAGAATTTGATACCCACAGGTACAACCACGGGCAGTCCCAGCTGAGGTCTCAGACAACAGCCTGCATCATCTCTTCGTGTATGTGTGTGGCTTCCTGAATGCCTGGGAATGATGACTGATGCAACCTCTACATAGGAAAGCTTTGGAACTTGAGCTTCTCTTTTGGTAACTGGATATATTTCTCTTTAGATTTATTATCTTGAGTTTTAATACTAGAGAGACAACTTCTAAAAAAGTATACATGTTTATTTTTTCATCTATTGACCAGAGCAGCTAAAAGAGTTTTATCTAAAAGTGGGTAGAGAAGATTCTTTTGATTTGTCCAACACCCATGGTAACTTAAGGAAGCCTTATTAACAAGTATGAAAGCTATCATTGACTACTATACCATGGTACACATATATGTACATATATGATATGTGTACAATATATGATATGTACACAATAGTGGTAGTGCGATCACTGATAACTATTATGTGATATTTACATAATAGCGGTAGTGCAGAAGCCACTCTGGTTTTCCTGACTGACACATGGCAAGTTGTTTTTCTAGTCTGTACTTCACTTCCTTGAGCTATAAAATAGGGCTGACAATGGCATGTCTATCTCATTGGGTCTTTGCAAGGATTCTGTGAGCCAATTTAGCATTATGTAGTACAATAGAGTACTTACACATGCTGTGTAAGTGCTACTGTTATTAACCTTTATGAAATGTGTACTACATTCAGTCTCTGTACTAAAAGCTCTAACACAGTTACACATATAATGTTTACAAACTCTCTATGCTATATACACTGTTCTCTCAGTATTCAAGTGGAATCTGTAGCTCCAGAGGATTATGCAACTTATCTGGTTGCTTTTGTTCTATCCAAAGTGAAATTCTGAATGTTGCGGAAAGGGCCTGTCCTGGATTTCCCTGAAGAGCAATGAGCCATTAGGTGTTCCATCAGACAAAGGTCCCAGGTTATCTCCCTATGGGGATCTGATGTTTGACCTCAGTTTACTTTTATTCTGAAGCTGTAATGAAAGGCTGTGATAAGGATTGCCAGAGAAATACCTGGCATGGAAATTTGCTTTCCAGAATAAATTGCAGTGACCAGGGAATGAACATGTCTGGAGGCCGCAAGAGTTAACTTTTCCATTTTAATGGCACCTTATGGCAAACAGGCTCTCTCTTCAACCTTGATCTTCCTTATGACATTCATTTCCATGTTTTCAATTGTTTGCTGAACGGCTTTATAGGTAAGAACAATAACATCTTTGGAAATTAAAATAATCCGAGTAAAACTGAAGTTATCTTCTAAGTTTGCCTTTCCATGGAATCTTCATTATCCTTTGCCTTATTGTGCATGCTCAGCACTTTGAAATCATTCTTGCCCTCTCCTGAAGGGTAAATGCCAGTGGTATTGAACCTCCAGCCCTTTATAGCTCTCTCTCAAGTTCACACCTGTGCAAACACATACTCTGATTATGACTATTTTCTGATTATAATCTCTCTCTTCACTTCAAATCCCTTCTACCCAATATGCCAAAAAATCTTCAAAAAATTCTTTTTAAGCTGGGTATGGTGGTACATGCCTATAATCACAGTACTTGGGAGGCTGAGGCAGAAGGATTGAAGGAAATTTAGTGAGACCCTCAGCAACCTAGCAACATACTGTCTCAAAATAAAAAATAAAAATGGCTGGTAGTGTAACTGAAAGGTAGAATTCACCTGAGTTCAATTCCTGATATCAAAATAAAATAATAATAATAATAGTAATAATAGCAGCAATCATTTTTAAAGTTCTGGGAAAAACTGTAACAAGTAGAGGTTACTTGGCACACACTACCTCTAACATATGTTGAAGATTAACATCACCAGATTTATCAAGGAAATATCATGACTCCCAACACATTGTGACTGACCTTCACCCCAATCTAATCACTACAAAAACCACTGGGCACTTAGGTTAGGAGAAATTCCATGGAAAACTTAGCCAGAACTCTTTAGGAATGCCAAGGCCATCAAAACCAAGCAAAGAGAGAGAAACTTGCAGACCTGAGGAAATAGGTGAGGTGTGACAATTAAATGCAATGCAACATCCTGGAATAGAGAGAGAGCAAATATGAAGGAAAAAGCAGTGGAGCCGGGTGTGGTGGCATGCTCCTGAAATCAATCGCATGTTCAAGGTTAGCCTCAGCAATTTAATGAGACTCTAGAACTTAACGAGATACTGTTTAAAGGAAAAAAAAGAAGACAGAAGAAAGGGGGAAAAACAATGGAAGGCCACAGAAAAAGTGGACTTTCATTAGTAGTAATGCATCAATGTTGATTTCTTAGGTTTGGCAAATGTACCATGTGATATGGAAAGAAATATCATCAAATCTACAACTTAGTATAAACACAAACCCACTCCCAACTAAATATCTATTTTAAGATGCTTTTTATGCAAAAACTTTCAACAGAACCCAACTGTTTTTAGTGCCAGGAGTATGACACTGCTCTTGGTGGCCTCACTACTTCCTTCAGTCATGCTCTGCAGTAAACAGCATAATGCCCCCTCCCCAAAAGATGTTTGCATTCTGTGTGGAAATGCAAACTCCATGGTGTAAATAAAACTTAGACCTTAAGATATGGATAGTATACTGAATCACATGGGTAGGTCCAACCTCATCTGTGAGGTTAAAACAGGTGACTTCCTCTGACTGGAAGAAGAGATGTATCAGAAGGGCTAGTCTGCAAGATTCTAAGCATGGAAAGGAGGCAATGTGCAGTGACTGATTCTGACAGGTAGGACCCCACAATCAAGGACCAGAAAGAGACTTCTAAAAGCTGAAGGAAGTCCCTGCTGATAGCAAGCGAGGGAAAGAAGAGCTCAATCCTACAGCTGCAAGGAACGGGATTCCTCTGGCAGCCTGGTTGAGGGTGGAAGGAAATTTCTTCCCAAATCTTTTGATAAGAACTCATGCCAACCAGCACCTTGACTCAGGCTCTCTGAAACCCAGAGCAAGGGACAAAAATGGTCAACCTGGACTCCTGCCCCACAGAATAAGAGATAAGAAGTAGGTGTGGCTACCTGCTGCTAAATTGGTGGTAATTTGCTACAGCAATAGAAACTGATTTATTCACTTACTTCTGTGCACAAATGTTCTGCCTCTTTCAAATACACCAAGTATGTCAGAGCCATTCCACAAAACTACCTGACTGTCACATTTTCTTTTGTAATTCCACTCCCACTGCCTGGATTGCCTTTTTAAACTCAAATGATGACGTGCATTCCTTTTGGTCCAATGCAGCTTTCCATCTTGTTCCTAATGTCTCTGCCATTCTTTTGGTACTTGGATTAGATTGCCTTTTATTGTTTTTCTCCATTTCTTTCATTTGAGGTCTTGCATGATCCAATAAGATACATGTCCATGTATACAAACACTTGAGTGTTTGTGTGTTTGTGTGTGTGTGTGTGTGTGTGTGTGTTTATCAGCTTACCATGGCTTTTGAAATGCTTCCTGCTTCATCTACTTTTCAGGCTTCTCATCTCTTACTCTCTGATGCATGTCCTAAGTTTCAATTTATATTTGGTACATATGTGTTGTATGTAAAACACCAGTAGCCAGTGGCTTGAGTGTGGTTTTTACAGAATGTGATGGTAATGGTAGAGGAGGAGGATCAGATGGAGGAAGAGATTAGTGTCAGATTCTGAGATCAGAGAGTAAAGGAAAATAATTTGGGGCATGATAGATACTCCTCAAAAATAGTGTTGGTTGCAATACCCAGAGAGACTTTTCTTTGTCATGGTACAGGAGGAAGAATTTTAACTGATATTTGGTGAATAGAGATCTGAATGCTGATGGATATCTTATAATGTACTGAACAATACCCACAACACAGAGGTATCCAAACTAAAATGTGAATAGTGTCAAGGTTAAGGAATCTTATTCTAAAACCACAGTGCCTAAGTGTGCATGGGGCACAGGTTTCCAGCTGTTCTTTGGAATATAAGAAGGAATGTATATGACTGAATAATCCAGGAACTCATTCCTTGGGGGTACTGTAATCACACATGAACAATAATATTTATTTTGTACTTCTGTGGATATCTCTGCCATGTCTCGGTGTATCAATCTATCAATGCCTGAAATTAAAATATTTTCTTGAACTATAAATTATTGAAATTAACTTTTCTAAAACAGCTAACTCTTTAATAGAATTAAAGGCTTAGATTGCTTTTTATTGTTTTTCTCTGTTGAAATACATCAGTTCTTCAACTGGGTTTCAATTCCTTGAAGGTCTTACAAGATCCATTAAGATATATGCTCATCTATACAAACACTTGAGTGTCTTTGTCCTTTAGCCCACAGAAGCTAAAGGACAAACAAGTTCTCAGAATGCTACCTAATTAATTAGCAGCCAATACTGCTTCTTCTTAATACCCCTGTGTGCTATTTCTAGCCTTTAAAGGTCATCCCTCATTTGCATGAATGCTCACATTCTGTCCTGATGATATTTATCTTGTCAAGTTATGAAATATTGCTAAAAATTTTCTGTACATATCTTGGGGCATCTGAGCCTGAGAGAAAACGCCGGGGCCCAGGGAAGGGTCTGTTTGGCAGACTTCACTTTACCAGAGAATAGATGATTTTGTTAAAGACTGTTTTCCTCTCAAATTTTTTCTAAATAAATAATTTCTCCTAAATCTTCCCAAACTCCAATGCACCACTTTTCAAGCTTCTCAAGCACTAACACATCTAAACAAAAGGAATTTAGTTAAGGGGGGGAAATGTAGCTTTCAAGATCAGAAAGCAGTAAACTACTTTCACATCATAAGTTCAATTTAAGCTGAAAGAAAAACAAATCCATCAATGTCCATTCAACTTGCTGGAAAACCTGAAGGACACTTGTTTTTCTCCTAGTTGAATCTATGTGCTGGATGGTATTTGGGTTTTTCCATTCATTCCTGAAACACTTTAAGGTGCACCATGCAATTAAATTTTGCATTCTTTTTCTTAGTCTATATATGCTTCCATTTTTCAAATGTTTCTTAGATTTTTAACTACAGATAAAATTTCTTTAAAATGGAAGCAGGATTTTTTTCCTGACACAATAATGTTCAGAAGTTCCAGGAAATCACATCAGTGTTCTTGAGTGAACTATAATGAGTTGAAATGATTCCCATCCAGTGACCCCCGTCTTCCATCATGGCTACTAGAAACTCTACCACCATAGAATCCCTCATCAAAACCTAGCCATATCTGGGGATAAGAGGCTGATGGAAACATGATTTAGAAGTTCATGTCTCTCATGAACACCAACTTGAATCGAATAAAGTTTTTAAAGATATTAAGGCTCTAGACAGGTGTGGTGGTGCATGCCTATAACCTCAGTACATGGGAGACTGAGACAATAGGATCACAGTTTTAAGAACAGACTCAGCAACTTAGTGAGACTTTCAGCAACCCAGTGAGACCCTGTTTCAAAATAAAAATAAAAGAACTGGGGGTATACTTTGGTATAACACTTTCTCTTTATGCAGAAATCTAGACAAATCCTGAAAACCACACACCAAACATTTGACTGTACCTTACTCCAGTGGAAAGAATCAATTTCCTTTTTGCAAATACCTCTACTCCCTTGGTACCAAACAATGTTGTGGGGAGAAAAAAATGGTGGGGTGCATATATCGACCGTGCCTTCTAGCTCCAAACACTGAATGCTATGGGAAGAGGCTCCCCTACTGCCAGAAGAAGATTATCAGCGAATTAATAAGGAAGAAATCCAATTCTATCAACCCCAAGAGTACAGAGTACCAACCAAAAGGACAAGTGTAATCTGTTTTACATGCCTGTGAATCTATGGATCACTCAGCCAGGCTGTCCAGCAAATAGCACCATGTTTGAGGCAGAACACATCAGAAGTGTAATCACAAGAAAATAGACTCTTCTTATAGAATCCAGAGAGGCTCCAATATATCTTGCAGCAAAGGTGAAATTACAGTGGGGTCTGGTAGTTTGCAGACTATCCCTGCGGATTCTGGGGCATTAAAGTCAGATACCTTAGAAGCAAGATTTTGCTGACAACCCCTATAAAACAAATAGACCTACTAGACATACAGAATATTCCACCCAATAGTAGCTGAATTCACATTGTTTTCAGCGGCTCATGGAAGCTTCTCCCAAGTAGATCATAGTCTAGGCCACAAAGCAATCACTAGTCAATTCAAAAAAGTAACATGTTTTCATGTGTCTTTTCAGATCATAAAGTAGAAATCAACAATAAGAAGACCCAGAGAAATTCTATAAATACATGGAGATTGAATACCATACTTCTGAATGAGGAAATAGAAGAAATAAAGGGAGAAATTAAAAATTCCTAGGATCAAACAAAAATAGAGACACAACATACCAAACTATCTGGGAGACTTGGAAGGCAGTACTAAAAGGAAAATCTGTAGCACTGAGTACCTACATAAGAACAGAAAGTCACCAACAACCTAATGACACACCTCAAAGTCTTCTAAAATCAGGAACAGTCTAATCTCAAAACAAGGAGAAGACAAAATCATTAGAATCAGAACAGAAATCAATGAAATAGAGAACAAAAACAAAAAATACACAAAAGATCAGCAAAACAAGAAGTTGGTTTTTTGAAAAGATAAATAAGATTGATAAAATCTTAGCCAACCTAGACAAAAGAAAAAGAGAATCAACTTAAGTTACTAAAATAAGAGATAAATATAAATAAGATAAATAAGAATAAAAACCACGTGATCATACCAATAGATGCTGAAAAAGTATTCAACAAAATTCAACACCCATTCTTACACACTGCAGAAATTAGAAAATAAGGAATTTTCTACAAAATTATAAGATCAATTTATGATAAACTTAAAGCCAACATCATGTTGAATGGGGAAAAACTACAAGAATTCCCTTCAAAATCAAGAACAAGGCAAGAATGCCCACTATCACCATTCCTGGAAATTGTGCCAGAGCAATAAGGCAATAGAATAAAATCAATGGAATACAAATGGGAAAAAAAGAACTGAGGTTATCTCTGTTTGCAGACAACATGATTCTATAGCCAGAAGAGCCTAAAAAATAAAAAAAAAAAATTCTGGGATTGATAAACAAATTCAACAAAATATCAGGATACAAAATCAGTAGCTTTTCTATATGCCAACCATGAATCCCCTGAGATAGCCAGAAAAAAATCACATTCACAATGGTCCCCCAAACAATAAAATACCTGAGAATAAACTTAGCCAATAAGGTAAAAGACATCTACAATAAAAACTATAAAACAGTAAGGAAAAAGTTGAAGACCTGAGAAAATGGAAAGATCTCCCATGCTCCTGGATAAGCAAAACAAACATCATTAAAATAGCCATTCTACCAATGGCATTCTATAGATTCAATGCAATCTCTGTTAAAATAGCATGGTCATTCATCACAGAGCTAGAAAAATCAATCCTAAAATTCATATGGAATAAAAAAGACCCAGAATAAGCAAAACATTCTCAACAATAAGAACCATGTATAAGGCATCACAATACCTGATTTTAAACTATACTACAGAGCTATAGTAATAAAAACCAGCATGATATTGGCACACAACCAGCATGATATTGGCACAAAACCAGACACATAGACTAATGGAACAGAATAGAAGATTCAGAAACAAATTCACATGGATATATATGTTTATAACAGCACAATTCACAATATCCAAATTATGGAACAAGCATTGGATGAATGAATTACAAAATTATGGTATATACACACAGTGGAATTTTACTCCACCATAAAGAACAAAATTATGCCATTTGCAAGAAAATGGGTGTAACTAGAGAATCTTATGCTAAGTGAGATTAGTCAGTCATAAAAAAGGAAAGGTAAGATGTTTTCCCTCATATGTGGAAGCTAGGGAGAAACTGAGATACAAAGGAACTCTAGACAAAGGAAAAGAAACCCCAGTGGATTGATGGAGATGGCCTCAGGGAGGTGAGGTGGGTGGGGGGAGGGATATTCAATAAAGGAAATACTTCAGTGGGCACAATGTACATACACAAAATTATTAGTGACAATCTCAATATTGTATACAGGGAGGAGGCTGGAGGGATAGGAGTTAGGATAGGCTTACCAGGTGCTGTGTGCATGTATGTCTCTACCATTCTGAACATCATCTTGATGTATAATTATAATGCACCATATAAAGAAATAAATAATTATGAAAAATCACTGATGGCCACTCTTAACTCCATTTTACACATAAGGAAACAGATCCAGAAAGCGTTATTGATTTCACCAAGGTGAAATTAGTGAAAGGGAAGTCAGTATTTGAGCTTGGGAGAGCCCTGCTCTGAAGACTTTAACTTAGTCATTTTAATATACTGATTTTTAACAACCAACTGCCTCAACCCTATACCAGTAACACTTGCCCACCAACCAAGAAGATAGTTTAAAAACTAAAATTGTATATATATACATATATACATATGTATATGTATATATACACACATATATATATAACAGTATTTGCTGTTTTCTTCCTCAGTCCTCCTTTTTTTCCCTTTTCACCTCACTTCCCCAATCCCCTTCCACTGTTCTATTAGTCTCTTTCCTCATTCATTTTCTCTTTAGTTTTCATATATGAGAGAAAACATATGACCTTTTTCTGATATTGACTGATCTCACTTAGCATAATAGTCCCTAGTTCCATCTATTTTCTCACAAATGTCATATTTTGTTCTTCTTTACGACTCAGTAAAATTCCATTGTGTGTGCAAACCACATTTTTGTTATCCATTTGTCTGTTGATGGACATCTAGGTTGCTTCCATAATTTGGCTACTGTCAATTGTGCTTCTATAAACATGGGTATGGATGTATCATTATAGTATTCTAACCTTAATATTTTTAAAACATACTGGGGATAGGTATACCTGAATTATTCAGTGATTCCAATCCTAGTCTTTTGGGTAACAGGCATGCTGATCTCCATATATGTTGCACTAATTTGCAATACCACCAGTGGTATATAAGAATTCCTATTCCTTTACATCTTCACCAGCATTTATTTTGAATTTTCTTTCTTGTTCAAATTGTAATCATTGAAAATATTGCTTGATGTTTTAAAAAATACAAATTAGTCACACAGGTAGACTTACAAAAGATTTAATCTTCCTTACAGTCGCAAGCAGCTCCTCCTTTGTTTAAATCCCTTATGTGAAGTGGATCATACTCCTCATCATGGGAGTGAGAGCAATAGGCACAGGCAATTGAAGGATTCCTTTTTGTTTGCTTGTCTGTTTATTGCTTTTTCAATTATGTCCTCAGTGAGGAATAGACATGTACTTAGCAGCTCCAGTCACCCAGATCTGCATCAGGGGTTGGAGCTTTCCCCATCTGTGGACAGAGTGGCTTTGAGAAGCTGATTTAGACAGCAAAACTCCCTCCAAGATCCATATGATAATAACTCTGGCCATGTATACTGTTTGCAAGCACTTAATAAAAGAATGTTCTGAGTGTTCCCTAAAAATGTCCGTAAACAGAAAATGTGTTTTGGGGTTTGTTTGTTTTTTTGTTTTTTTGTTTGTTTGTTTGGCACTGGGGATTGAACCCAGGGGACATCATACCTCCAGGCCCTTTTTGTTTTGTATTTTGAAACAGGGTCTTGCTAAATTACTGAGACTGGCCTTGAACCTGTGATCCTTCTGTCTCTGCCTCCCAAGTACTGGGATTATAAGAATGTGTCACAAAGCCGAACAGGAAGATGCTTGCAACTTATTAGACTTTTCTGAATCCAGAGACCCAGAAGAACTAGTTACTATGGCTGGAAAGTCCTTCTTAAGTCTGTGCAAACCCATCCAATTCTCAATAGAGATCACATTTTAACTGTGCATCTGCTAAAATGTGATTCCTTTCCGGAATTAGTATGAGTTTAAAAACAGAAAGGGAAAATTCAGACAAACAAACATGAGACTTGAGATTCTGTAGTGTCGGCATTGGCCAGGGAACCAGGGTGGGAGGTGGTGGCCTCCCACTTTTCTAGACAGCTGTGTCTCGGCTTTGCTGCTATGAAACCCAAACCTGCAGCTTTTCTCCTGGATTCTAGAACCTCAGAGATTCCCTGGTAGATCTGACTTTCAGGGTGCTATAGTAGGCTCAGTACCTCCAAATGCTCTGTATTCGTTCCCTGTCCCTGTTGACATGTTTATTTTATATAGCAGCCAAGCCTATGGAGGGCTTGGCTAAGAATATCTGGGACTCCATCTTTTCCACTCTCCTTCCCATGGGTTTCTTCAGGGATACAGAAAGTTTGTCAAAAACAGCTCCATGTGTTCTGGCCAGAAAATTGCGCTGAGTCCACTGGGGCAGACAGTCTCTAGAGTGTGGCTGGTGGTCCTAACCTCCTGGGACTCAACTTCATGCACTTCCCTTCCTCTGAATGTGAGCTAAACTACTGTCCAATTAATAAAACATGGCAGAAGTTATAGGATGTAACTGGGATATCTGGTTACAAAAAGTTGGTGGTTTTATCTAGGCACATACTCTCTCCCAGTCAGTAACTTTGATTAAAGTTAATGACCATATGTGAGCTGTCCTTGCTGAGACCCACAGGGCAAACAAGTGAGGGAGACTGCTGCTCAACAGTCTTCAATGTCATTAAGGTCCTTAGTCCAACAGCTTGGAAGTGGATCTTCCTTGAACTCAGATCTCAAGTGGGATCACACTATCCACAGATGGATTACTATCTTGTGAAGGACTCTGTGTTGGGGACACCTGGATCTGTCATGTCCAGATTTGTGCCCCAGAAAAACTGTGAGATGATAAAAGTCTATTATTTTAAGTCCCTAAGGTTTGGGACAATTTGTTACAAATTGTCCATTTATGTGTACATTGTGTGATGCTCACTTCCAAATCTCAAATGGATCTATCTGAACCTAACTACTGTTCCATGTATTTATCATACTGATTGCTAATCACTGATCTGCTTAGCTGCCTGCTTCTTCTAGAGAACAGCAGTTTTCAAAGTAGCCTGGTAGCATTTCATCACCTGAGAATTTGCTAAAGAAATGAAAATGATAGGATTCTACTCCCAACCTAGGACCTAGAAAATCAACTTCTCAGGAGTTGGGCTGGAAATCTACTTTTTGACACACTCTCCAGATGATTCTAAAGTACCTTTAAGTTTGAGAATCACTGATACTATAATACTATAGGACATATGTTGTTTGTTTACGTGTGTGTATGTGTGTGTGTGTGTGTGTGTGTGTGTGTGTGGTGTGTGCGCTGCAGTGGATTAAACCCAGGGCCATTCTACTTCTAAGCTACACTCCCAGCCCTTTTTATTTTTTATTTTGAAACAGGGTCCCACCAAGTTACTGAGGGCCTTGCTAAATTGTTGAAGCTGTCCTCAAACCTGCAAAATCGCCCTGTCTCAGCCTCCCACATACTGAGATTACAGATGTGTGCCACCATGCATAGCTAGAACATATGTTACTTAAGAGTTGTTCCCCATGGATTTTTCAACCTGGTATTTCTAGTGTTCACTACCAGACCTAAAGTTAGCATTCAGTAAATGTTTGTGAAAGAGTGACTGAGAAAAGGTTTGGCTCTTGAACCTTGTATGTGTCTTTGAGGATCTTCTAGGTCATCTGGGGAAAGTGAGTCATGAGCTCTCAGGATCCACGTGATTAAAAATTAAAAGTCCCAGCCAGGTCTGTGAAGGACAAAGTCACTTTCTTAAACTTCAAACCCCACCTCAAGTCACCCCTGCTTTGCCTACCTCTCTAAGTATGCCAGGTAAGTTCAGGCCCCGGATCCTATCGTCCTTCTGTTGGTGTCCACTTCATAATGTTTCAGTGACTTTCTCAATTGAACATTGGTCATAGTTATTCATTTATTCATCCTAGATACCTACCACCACACTTTTTTGAACAGAGATAATAAGTGGATAAAACAAATATTTATCCACTACCAGAGGCTGATGGTACTCCTAAATTTATGTTGAGTTAAATTGGTGCTGAAATCATTAACAAATCTATTCCTGTCAGAGTTGTTCCCAAAGATAAACCAGGTTATAGTTATCTTATGCCTTACATTATCCCCAAGAAGATCAGGGAAGAGCCCACGAGTTACCTTTTCCCTGGCTCCTTCCTTCTCCCTAGATATATTTTTTTCTCCTTGCTTTCTCATGACCAAGGACATGTGTTTGGTTCCACTTTTTAAAACCCTTGTCCAAGTTTGTCATCACAGATGTATACTGTCAACTAATATGAAACTGGGAAGTTTTAGCTTTACCTATGTTGATCTCTAAAAGTTACATTTTTAAGGTCAAAAGACATTTCAGATAATTTTTAGAAAAAAAATGGATGGAACTAAAGAACATATACTAAGTGAGATCAGCCAGTCTCAGAAAGTCAAGGATCATACATTTTCTCTCCTATGTGGAAGCCAGAGAGAAAACAGGAAACAAAAGGGACTTCAGTTAAATGAGGAGAGAGACCAGCAGAAGAGTGGAAGAGGACTGGCAGGGAGGGGGAAAACAAGACTTGAGGAAGGGTAGATAATAATGCTGTGTTCATATGTGAAGGTATCACTACCAATCTCACTAACATGTACAGGGAGGGAGAAAGGAGGAGTTGGATGAGATGCAGAGGGAAATCACAAATGCTGGGTGCATGAGTGTTTGCATCACTTTGAACTTCACTATGATGTATAATTATAATGCATTAACAAAGATATTTTTAGAAAACCTTCAAGAAAGAATTGAATAATGTCACCTTTTCTTTTTATTAGCATGTATTTATTAAGTACATAATTCTAGATATTATTCTAGGTATATGGGATACATTACTGAATAAATATACAAATACCTCTGCCCTTAAGGAGCTTGAATTCAGCAGGGGAATGGGGAATCTTGGGAGAGGGGCAAATAATGATCAATAAATGAAAATATAACATATTATATTAGAAGGTAGTGAATGCTATGGAAAAAAACAGTACAGTTAATGTGATAAAAAATCCTGAAAGGATGGGTGGTAGACAGATTTACAGGTCCAGGCTGAGGATTATGCCTATAGAGTTCTCAAAACCTATTATTTTACATTTTCTAAATTCACCTCCTTTATTATTCCATCAAGTCTCTAGACTTCAAATATAATCTATATGCAAATGACTATAAAATTTATACTTCTTGTGTAGAACATCTCTATGTACCCCAAATGTGAACACTCAGCTGCCTTCTCTCATCTCCCTCTGGATATCTAGTAGGCATTTCCAATTCAAATGATTGAGAGTTGCTTCTGACCTACTGCCCCACCTCCTAGTCAAACCCTGTTGCCCCACAATCTTTCCTACCAATTAATAGCATCTCCATTCTTCTAGTTGCTCAAGACAAAGCCTTTGGAGTCTTTCTTGACTTCCCTCTCTATGCCTCCTCATATGTTCTTGTAGCAAATCTTGTCATCTGTATATCCATAAATCTATCCAGCATCCAATCCTTATTACCAGCCTGTAATCAAAGCCAGCACCTATTTCTGGATGACCTTAGATACTGCTTGGGCTTTAATGACTGCCCTCTGAGAATAGATTATCCTTATTCTCAACATGATCTGCTCTCAACATTACCCAAGCAACTGTGTCTCCTCTAAGCCAGGCCACACCCCTCAGGACAAGTCCTTTAATTGCTGGCTCCCAACCTCACTCATAAAGGCCAAGAACTTCCCTCTGCCCATGATGCCCCTTAGGATCTGGAACCTAGTGTCTCTTGGACTTGATGCCTTTCCACTTTCCACCTCATTCATCTTTCTCCAGACTTTAGGAGCTCCTTGGGGGTACTGAGAATTCAGGCATAATCTTACTTCACAACTTTTGCACTTGCGTTTACTCTGCTAGGTAGCTTTGTCACCACATGCCTCATTCCATCGCCTGTTCCAAGGATTAGCTTTGATGGTGCCCTTACTGTGAAGTCCTTGAGCACCCTGTAAGAGTTGTCCCTATCCCTTCCAACACCCTCTTCCTGTGTATTCCGCATAACACTATCGTCATCTGTGGTGCACACATTTTACTTATTTATTTGTTGCTTATCACACCATTTCCAGAATGTCAGTGATATAAGAGCCTTTGCCTAGATTCTTCACTGTAGAACCTTGGTGTCTACAACTGTCTGGAACATAGCAGGCATCCCTTCACTTTTGTTGTTCTGCTCATTTTTCTTTGAACCAATGCTGTGATAGAAACATACATACTTCCTATTATTTACTCTCATAACTACCCTGTGAACTAGGTCTACTTTACCCATAGAAAAACTGAGACCAGAGAAATAGAATCACTCATCAGAGATCAAGTATCTCTGACTAGTTAGGTCTTGAATTCAGATTATAATTAAACTCATGGTTTTCCATTGCAGAATGTGGCCTCTAATAACCGTGTTTTCTGGTTTCTGTATTTGATGTTATGACATTCTGTATTTGATTCATCTCTGGCCCCAGAGAGACTGCCCCTCTCAGGGTAGCAAATTTCTAAATATAGTTAACAGGTCACTTGAGAGTCTGCCTTTCATATGCAAACCAACCATCTTCTGTGTTAGACTCCTAAACTCTGGGCCACAACCCCCTATTCCAATCACCCCAGGGCTAGATACCAAACAATTAGAGAAAGCTGCTAAACCCCAGACCCTGCAGAAATTATCCATACCAGCTGGTCCTTAATCAGCCCTTCCTCATTCCTTTCTTCCCATAGAAATCAGAATAAAGGCTCTGTCACAGCTCCTTAATAGCTGGATCTTGAGCAAGGCTAGGTCCGCTGGAGTCCTGCAAGGCAGACAATTCCAAAAGAAGGAATGAGTGGCATATCTCACTTTGCATTATGTTATATTCTGGAAATTTTGGGTGCTTTGGGTTTTGCTTTTACATTAATTATAAGGGAAAATTTCTTAGAAACAGAAGGTGGATAGACAGATTGCGATTTCTCAATATTAGCTGAAAAAGCAGTGCCTCAAGACAACCCACAAGAAATTCATTAACCACATACAAACATTAGTAGGAAATGAGCTTTGCAAGCTTAGTTACTAAACAGCCTTATGCTCCCTCTCAGCACACAGGTATAGAAACAAAATAAATAAGTCAAAGAGATTTAGGTCTACTATTTTATCTGTAAGTAAAGAAGGCTTTAAGACAGTCTTTGCCCACTTCCACCTTGTCTCCCTGGAACTTCACAGGATACGCTCTAGCTGCCTGAGAGAAAGATAAGAACACTGCTTAAAAGATTTAAACTAATGGGTTTAGGCTACTCGTTGTTAACCTTTAACACTACTTTGTACTAAGAGAATCTTATATATGTATTGTATTTTGTAACCTTTACCGTTTACTTAAACCCCATTAAATGTCATGGGAAATGGCTTTTCTAGTTAAACATGTATCTACTCAACCTTTAGAATAACAAGTCTGTAAAAATTCCTGTTCTATATGACTCACTGCAAAAAAGATAGTATAAAAAAACAGCTACTAACAAGCAATAAACAGATATGCTTCTTCACTGCATTCGCTGTGAGCGTATTCTCAAGATATCATCTCAATCCACACCTGTTGAAGGACCCCCAACACCTGCCTTAGGGCTGGACCCCAGCAAGGCTCTTTCTTGCTCACTGTTTTCCATCACCCCTTCACTCTGACTGCCCCCCCGGTGTTTCCTGTGTGGCCCTCCATAATGATGTTTGCCTCCTCTATTTGGGAACTGTGAATAATAAATGACCTGTTCAACAGCCATTGTCTCCTGATTGGTTGGCCTCACCATTACACCTGAATGAAAACACTTATGTTTTAAAGCAGCCTTATAGTGAAGGATATAGAATTCCTATCCTAAGAGGAAAGTTAAAGTAACTGAGAAGAAAGACTATCTACAGTACACATCTAATACCTTCCTGGAAATAATTTATGCATGAGAGATCTTGGAAGTCCATTGATAGAAACATTGCAGAGTCAGAAAGTAGGCCAGGCATGGTGGTACACACCTGTAATCCCAGTACTAGTGAGACTGAGATGGGAGGATCACAGGTTTGAGGCTAACCTCAGCAACTTAGTGAGATCCTGTTTCAAAATAAAAAATAAAAAGTGCTGGGAGTAGTTGAGTATAGTGACATACATCTGTAATCCCAGTTCTTGGGAAGTTGAGATAGGAGGATTGCAGGTTTGAGGACAGCAACATAGCAAGACGCTCAGAAACCTATGAAGATCCTATATCAAAAACAAAGAATAGAAAGGGCTGGAATGTATTTCAGTGGTAGAACACCTGGGTTCCATCTCCAGTACCACAAAAGGAAGGGATGTAGTTCAGAGGTAGACTGCCCCTAGCACCAAAAGAAAACAAAAGTAAAAAAAATTGAAAAGGTGTAGGAAAGATGGGGCACAGCCAGGGAAAACAAGTGTATAAGTCTCGGAATCATGGACACACAAGAGAAGCAGAAAGGAAATTGCACTCTCCAATCACCCAGTTCATGTTGCCATATAATATATGTGAAGCTCCCCATTATCTGAGTAAATTCCCATAAGAAATCTAGGAAGCAGGTATTATGATTGTCACTTTACAGAAAAAAAAAAAAAACCAGGAATCCAAAAACTTGGGTAACTCGCTTGAGTTCATAAAGACAGGCAGAGCCCATCAGAGATGGATCTGGTCTTAGCATTAATGTTTTCTCTTTCACCCCATCGAGATCCCAGAGCCACAGCCAAGTAAGAAGTTAACAGCATCATTGACAGGATTAATTTAAGTTTTGTTCTTGTCTGACTTTGTCTTTTAAAATGAACTACTCATTCATTTACCTGAGCTTCCTGCTGTAATCTTATTCTCAGGAAATCTAAAACTTATCTCTGCATCTGAGTTGATTCTGACTAAAAACCTTATCATTTCCTTTCTCTTTGTTAGCAGATCCAACCTCACACACCATACTGCTGAATTAACAGACATAGTTAGGCTAGGAACTGTCTTAGAAGGAAGATTCTTTTGACAAGTTACATTGATGTGATTGATTGGCTTCTCTGGGTAAGAGATCCATCCTTCCAAACTTAGATAAGACTAAGTTTTTTAGTGTAAAAGTTTCCCAGTGTCCAGCCTCCTTATTAATTGTCTACAAAATGACTTTAATTTCAAGACATTCTGATGCTCTGTTTAATAATGTAAATTTATTTAGCCAAGTAATTGCTCTTCTAGGTTCCAACTACTGGATAGTGACACAATTAAGGCTGAAATACAAGAAAGGAGGAAGGACTTCAATATTCAGGGCATAAAGACAACCTAAGAATCTGCACACATTAGCCATTTGATCCATCCAAAGTCACTGTCTGTGAATAACTATCTCAGTGAGATATGACTCTAGGCAAGGTTGCTGCTCTTCAGACTCACTTTTCTCATCTCTTGAGTGGGTATAAGGAAAATTACCTCATACTGTCCTTGTTGGGAACAAATTGAATGCCATCAATAACCCAGCAGTGTGTCTTCCTAGAGAACTCTACTATAACCAACAACAGAATGGACCTCAAAATTTCTCTGCCCACCTTTCAGTCATGATCAGCTGCGGGAGCACTGAGTAATGGGCAAGCTTCTTAATCTTTCTGTGTCTCCTTTGTACCAGTTTCACCACATGGAAAACAGGGGGAAGAATAGTAATAACTTTAAATACTTTAAATCTATAGCTCAATTTGGAGATTATTGTCTTTTAGCAATATTAAGTCTTCCAATCAATGTCTTCCATTTATGTGGGTCTTTCATTTCATTTACACAGTTTTGTATATGACAAGTACAATTCCTACACTTCTTTGGTTAAATTTCTTCCTAAGTATTTTATTTCTTTGAGTGCTATCACAAAAAGGATTTCTTTTTTGTTTTTATTTGTAGGCTATTCATTGCTAATGTAGAGAATTACAACTGTTACTTGTATATTGCTCTCACTTTTGCAATTTCACTGAACTTGTCTATTAGCTCTAGTAGCCATGTGTGTGTGTTGCGTTGTGTTTTTTAGGGTTTTCTTGTATAAGATCATGGCATCTGCAATAGTTCTATGTTTAATTCTTTGTACTATGGATGAATTGTGATTGTTGTTGTTTTTCTTGACTAGAACACCCGGCACAATGTTGAATATAAGTGATGAGAGTGGACGTCCTTGTCTTATTCCTGATTGTATGGAGAAAGCTCTGTCCTTCCTCATGATGTGTGATGTTGGCTGGGTCACTCATGGACACTCATGTCCAGGAAGAGGAAGTCTCCCATCTGTCCCTACTTCATTGAGTGTTAAAATCATCTGTTCTGCACTGTCATTTTTTCCTCCTTCAATTGAGTTTATCTTTTTATTGTCCTTTATTAATGTGGTATATTATATTGATTGGTCTTTATGTGTTGTACAAACTGCATTCTTAGGAAAGATCCAATTTGGAAATGATGTGTAATACGCTATTAAATATGGTTTGTTAGTATTTTGTTGAAGACGCATTCATATATATTCCTGAGGGTTAGTAATTGGAAGTTTCCATTTCTTGTGATGTCTGCATGCGTGCTACTAGGGATTGGACCAAGGGGTACACCCCTGTAATCAGAGCACTTGGGGGGCTAAGACAGGAGGATTGCAGGTTCAAGGACAGCCTTAGCAACTTAGCAAGACCCACAGCAACTCAGTGAGACCCAATTTTTAAAAAATAGGGTTGGGGGGCGTAGCTCAGAGGTAGAATACCCCTTGGTCCAATCCCTAGTAGCACGCATGCAGACACACACACACACACACACACACAAGCACACACACACACACACACAAGCACACACACACACACACACACACACACACTAGCAGGAATCACTTCTTAATTCATTCTGTGAAGCCAGTATTACTCTGATATCAAAGTAAAACAAAGACATCAATTGAAGGAGGAAAAAATGACAGTGCAGAACAGATGATTTTAACTTCAATGGCTTCACAATTCCATGTAGGTTTGGCCTGATTATGAGGTTCAGAATTTTCTTCCAGTATGTGTGGTTTAACTTGAGTATGATACAATGTATCCAGCTAGACATCCCAGGCACTTAATTACTGTTAGAGTAGAGAATAGTAAAGGGAGCCCTCCAAGAAAGAATAACTGGTACCCTAGAGAGCTGACCTTCCAAGCCTTAATAAGGGATTGGCTTTTAGAGTTACAGAGAAAAGTTGTTACTTGGTTGGCTTTATTTCCTACTTCTTGTCTACAGGCATGTATTACCTGTTGAAGTTAACATAGAGAGGTTACGTATTTGGTTAGGTCAGTCTTTTTCTGTATCAAGCACCAGACCATTTAAGTACCTTCTTTTGTGAAATAGTATATATCCAATTTTGGTAAAAGTCTCAGACAAGCTCTCCCAGGCCCCCTTTGACTAAAGGTCAAAATGGCAAACAATAACTAAACCAAGGTGTAAAAAGTAATTTTAACTGCTATTATCTGCTTCTGTAAACTGCTTTGCTATGCATGGTATGAGATAGCTTTCTAAATAAGATGTCTGTCCTAAACAAACACCCGGTTTGTAAAACAATGTAATGATTTTATAACCATAAAAACCTGACTTTTCCATACTGCCAACTCTGTAACCAAAGGGTATAGAACTGGCCTACACCAAAATTCTGGGCAACACCCTTCAGGCTGTTTGCCCCGGTCGGCCGCTGGCTAGTAAAGCAACCTCTTTGGCACAGTGAAGTCTAGTGTGTCTCTGTGGGTCACCTCACAACATTTTGAGGCCCCAGCGAGATCCAAAGACCCAGGTGAGGGGAGAGGCCCTGGAAGGACTCCAGCCCCAGAGGAACTGCCTGCATGCCTGGCCTCAGGGAAGGTACCCCCTGAGACATTCCAGGACCCCGAGACCAAAGCAACAGGTAGCCCTCTCAGGCCATTCAGAGACCCGAGGGGGCCCCTCATCAAAAACTGGGAACATGAGGTCAATCAAATTGGGTTCTCTGGAGAGCAGGTAAGGGCGCCCTAGAGTGGGCTGAGTTGGTGAGACCAGACGCGGTCGTAGATCCAAAGACCCTGGGTATGGAAGAGATATCTCCAACCCAAATGGATATTGGTGTGTGAATGTGTAACCACAATTGTGTGAGACTGTCTCTCTGTTGAGTCCTCCCATCAGAGAAGAGTATGTGGTTCCACAATCGAGGTCTATAAAATCTCCAAAGAGCCACGGAATACAATTGGGTAGACTCTTTTGAGACTGGCAAAAGCTGTCACTTCATGGAGACATAAGATTTATGGTAATACTAAATCACAGAAGTAAGTCACAAGCCACAATATTGGGCCACTATGGTTAAGCCTCCACCGGCCAAGTCTGCAAAGCAAATGCTTGTTTGTGAATTGTCCTGTTTTGTGTCAGTCTGTTTGTTGTTGTCCGATTTCTTAGAAGTCCATCAGCTCCACTGCTTTTTCTTTTCCTGGATGGTGCTCTAACTTTTGGATCTTAGGTCTCTACATCTCCCTGATCTTTGTTTTTTTCTATTGGTTTGAGTTCCACCAGTTTGCAGACTGTTCATGGGTAGAACACCTTTTACTTTCAGTTTGCTGTATTTTCATTTCCTTTTTTGGAATTTCTTTCTTGTTCCAGTTGTGAGGGGTGGGGGAGAAGTAGTGCTGAGACTCCCCTCTGTGTATATTGAAGAATTTTGAATTTCAAAGATGGTTTTTGGGGGAAGAGTGATTATGGGGTTTGCTTATCCCTGGGAAAACTTTGAACTTTTTGTGAACTTGAGTGGCCCACCTTCAGCATGTATTTGCCAAGGGAGGGCTCTCTGGATGTCCAAGCTGCCCAAGCTGTCTGGACCATGTTTATGGGAAGTCCTGGACACCCCAACCAGTTTCCATACATTGCCAAGGCAGCACCCATTCTCCCCTCTTTTTGAAACTATAAAGAAGGTCTTAGTTTCTGCTCCTGCCTTGGCACTCCTTGATATCACCAAGCTGTTCCACTTGTTTATGAATGAGGTCGGGGGCATCACCAAAAGAGTCCTTGTTTCAAACTTTGGGCCCTAAAAGGGACCAGTGGCTTATCTGTCTAAAAGACTGGACCCTGTGGTATGCCACGGGAACATTGGGAACTGGACTTCATGGAAGTAAAATCAACTTCCCTGGGATATAAATACTTCCTGGTATTTGTGGACACATTTTCTGGTTGTTTAAAAGCCTACCCTACCAGGACTGAGACCTTTTCAATTGTGACCAAGAAATTACTACAGGAAATAGTTCCTAGATTTGGGTTGCCCTTTTTCATTGGGGTCCGACAATGGTCTGGCCTTCATGGCCAAAGTCTCTCTAAATTTGGCAAAGGCATTAAATGTTAATTGGAAATTACATTGTGCATACAGACCTAGAAGTTCAAGGCAGGAAGAGAGGATAAATAGGACTCTAAAAAAGACCTTGACTAAACTGGCCTCCAAAACTGGCGAGAGTTGGGCCACTCTTCTCCCCTTCGCCCTCCTAGGGGTAAAGGTGTACACCATACCCAGGAGGTTTCACACCTTTTAAAATAATGTTTGGCAGACCCTCCCACCTCTCTTCCCTAAGTTAAAAGATGTGTCTAAGGTTAAAATGTCTAACCACACCCTTCTCAAGTCCTTACAGGCTCTGCAAAAAGCAAGGGAGGCCATCCATCAGACTGTAAGAGATTCCTATCTCTTCACTGCTGGAAGAGATTCCTGTCACTTCACTGCACCCTTTCCATCCTTGGAGACTTGGTGCAGGTAAAGTGACACCATCCTGGACTTTGGAACAAACCCAAAAAGGACTTTATCCCTGATGGTAATAAAGGTCACTGGAATCTTGTCTTGGACTCACCACACCCAGCTAAAAAAAAGGCTCCATCAGAGGTTGGCAGATGGAGAGCAACTCAGATTTCAGATCCACAAAGATAAGATTCAAACAGGAGCCTAATTTTATGTGTCATGAATGTTATGGAAATTTATAGGCCTTCACAAAAGTGGGAACTTAGCTCTAGAGATCTGGCTGCCCATAGGACCTGCTACTTCATTTGGAGGCAGCCCATCAGGCCCTACACCAGGCTGTGGAGACTTAGATTTCAAAAGGGGTCTCAAACATACTTAATATTATGCCTGTTCAGCAAATTGGAAATCCCACTGCCAGGGATTTAAAAAATTATCACTGCAGGAGATGGGGATGCAAGACAGAGGCCTCATAAAAGCATGAGGACTCCCATATCAGTCTACGGAGGTTAACCCCTGCCACACTCCCAGCTGTAAGGAGATAAATAAATGCTAAAAAAGTTCCATCAAGTAATTAATAGATCAGATCCAAATCTGGGAAACAACTGCTGGCTATGTTTAAATCCCAAACCCCATATTATGTGGTATAGCCACCAACCAATCAATAGTCACTCAAGGAAAATAAATGACTATGAGTAAAATACGCCTAGATTTACTTCGGGAAATTTACAGGGACAAGGCTCATGCTTACTTTCATCTACCTATTGCCCCCAGGACTACCCCTATAGTCAGTTTCTTCTGAGGTCATATAGTTTAATCTTTCTTCCTCAAAAAGGGTCTATTACAATAGCCCCAAGGGAACCTGACTGGCTTGCACCGTGGACTCACAAAGTGCCTCTCTTCAGACCAGTTATAATCAACACCAAGCAGCTCCAGTGTTGGTCCCCCTATTAGTGGATGTGGGGATATCAGGTGGCCATTAAAACCTCTGCTTTAGTAATAGGGACTAAAAACTTAAAGGAGATGAGTGCTCATTTAAAGGAGCAGGTAGATTGATTCCCTTGCTAAAGTGATCTTACAAAATAAAAGAGGGTTAGATTGCTGTTCATAAAGCAAGGGAGAGTGTGCATGACCTTAGGGAAACATACTGTTTTTAGGCTAATAAATCAAGAGTTATTAGAAAAAGCTTAGCTTTGGTTAAAAACAACCTTAAAAGAAAAAGGCACCATCACAAGTCTGACAATTGGTATAAGTCACTATTTTCCGGGTCTCCCTGGCTGACTACCCTGACTACTGCCACCACAGGCGCCTTACTATAACTGTGGGGCCCTGCATCATAAATAACCTAGCAGTTTATATTTTAAAAAAAAAAGAGTAAATGCAGTCAAGGTACTAGTTATTAGATAACAATATAACCTCTTGCCTGTATATGATGAGTCCATGATTTGACTCAGTAATAAAAACCAGTGGGGAATTGAAACAGTACATATACATTTTTTGGAAAAAGTCTTAGGCAAGCTCTCCCCAACCCCCATTGACTAAAGGTCAAAGGGTCAAAAAGTAACTAAACCAGGATGTAAAAAGGAATTTTAAGTTTTATTATCTGCTTCTGTAAACTGTATGAGAAAGCTATCTTATAGTCAAGATAGCTTTTTTTTTTTTTTTTGCGGTACTGGGGATTGAACTCAGGGGCATTCTACCTCCGAGCTACACCCCCCAGACCTATTTTTTATTCTTTATTTTGAAACCAAGTCTCACTAAGTTGCAGAGTGCCTCACTAGGTAGCTGAGGCTGGCCGAGAACCCGGATCCTCCAGTCTCAGCTCCCGAATGCTGGGATTACAAGCCTGCTCCACCACGCCCGGCTCTCAAGATAGCTTTTTAAATAAGATGTCTGTCCTAAACAAACCCTTGGTTTGTAAAACAATGTAATGATTTTATAACCATAAAAACCTGACTTTTCCATACCCCCAACTCTGTAACCAAAGGGTATAAAGCTGGCTGCCGGCTGGTAAATAAAGTGACCTCTTTGGAAAAATGGAGTATGGTGTGTCTCTGTGGGTCACCTCACAACACTGTAAAGTGTCCTTTTAAGACTTTTGCCCAGTTTCCTATTGTGGTTTTTTTTTTATAATTTTCATATTTATCTGTAGGAGGTTATTATATACTCTGAATGGAATCTTCTGTTGTTTAAATGTATTAAAAATAATTTCCCATTGTGGTGTTTATTTTTTTTTTCATTTTGGGTATTATAGGATTAAACCCAGGGGCATTCTACCTCTGAGCTACAACCCCAACCCTATTTTCTTTTTTTTTTTGAAACAGGGTCCAACTAAATTGGGGAAGGTCTCCCTACGTTGCTGGCCCTACCTTGAACCCATAATCCTCCTGTTTCAAGCTCCCAAGTATTGGACTTACAAGCGTGTGCCATATGCCCAGACATTGTGATTTTTATTTTTCACTCTTTTAATGACAGCTTTTGATATAAATATAGTCTTTACCTTTATATGACTAAGTTCTAAACATATTCCTTTATTATTATAAATATTAGCATCCTATTTAAGAAATCTTTGCCCATATTATTTTCATGAAGAGAATGTCTTTTAGAAGTTTTATTATTTTATCTTTTAAGTGTAGAATCCCAACTGCTGAACATGGTGGTGCATGCTTTTTATTCCACATCATGATGTAGCTCAGAGTGATAGTGACATACATGCACACAGAACTTGGTGAGCTTTCCACCAGCTCCCTCCCCACTCCCTCCCCATACAAGATATTGAGATTAGCACTGGTCATTTCACATATGTACACAATATCGATGGAAGTGTTTCCTCCATTAATTCTCCCTCCCTCCTAAGACCCTCCCATATACCCCCTCCATTGTTCCACTGAGGTTTCTACTCCATTATGTGAAGTTCCTCTTGTATCCTAATTACTCTCTAACTTCTGCATATGAGAGAAGACATATGACCCTTCACTTTCTGTGACTGGCTAATCTCACTTAACATAATATTATGTAGGTCCATCCATTTTTCTTCAAATGATGTAATTTTACTCTTTATTGCTGAGTAGAATGCTATTGTGTGTACTCCATAATTCCATTTTTTTTACAAATGGATAACCAGTTTTCCCAACATCATTTGTTGAAATGGCTGTCTTTTCTTCAATGCATGTTGCAAATGACATGATCCTATATTTAGAAGACCAAAAAAATTCAACCAAAAGACTTCTAGAGCTGATTAACAAATTCAGGTGTTGTGTTAAAATTCGCATTATAATTGTAGATTTGTCGACTTTTTTCTTTTTAGATCTGTTTCTGCTTTATATATTCAAAAGCTTTGTTATCATTTGCATAAAAACTTAAAATTTGTGAATATTTCTGATAGACTGGCAGTTTCATCATCATGAAATATTCTCTTATCTTCATTGTACTTTGTTTCATAAAGTCTGCTTTGTCTGACTGATATTTACACACTCTTTTATTTAGTGTTTGAAGCCTATATCTTGTGTGTGTGTGTGTTTGTGTGTGTGTGTGTGTGTGTGTGTGTGTGTGTGTGTGTGTAGTACTGGAGATTAAACTCAGGGACATTCTACCACCAAGCTATACCCCCAGCCCTAATTTTTTATTTTCTGCAGTGCTTTTAGCATGAATGAGTGTTGGATCCTGTCAAATGCTTTTTCAGCATCAATTGAAATGATCATTTGATTTTTGTCTTTGATTCTGTTTATGTGGTGACATGGATTATTTTTCATATGTTGAACGAGTCTTGAATCCCTGGGATGAACCCCACTTGGTCATGGTATATAATTTTCTTGATGTGGTTTTGAATGCATATTGCTAGTATTTTGTTTAGCAGTTTTGCATCTAATTTCATCAACAATATAGGTCAATAGTTTTGTCTTTTCTTGAGCTGTCTTTATTTGGCTTTGATATTAATGTGATGTTGGCTTTATAGACTGTGTTTGGGAGGGTCACATTTCTTTCTAATTGATGGAATAGTTTGAGCATTGCGATTAGCTCTTCTATAAATGTTTTATAAGAGTCACATGGAAAACTATCTGGCCCTGGGCTTTTGTTTGATGGTAAACTCTTTATTGCTGTTTCTATCTCTTTGATGGCTATTGATTGGTTTAAGTTTTCTATATCCTCGACTCAATTTAGGAAGGTTATATGTGTCTAAAAATTTGTCAATTTATTCTAGATTTTCCATTTTGTTGGAATATAGTTTTTCAAAGTAGTTTCTGATGATCCTCTGTATTTCCACAATGTCAGTGGTAATATCCCCTTTTTCATCTCTTATTTTGGTAGTTTCGGTTGATTCTCTTTCTTTTGGTTAGGTTGGCCAATGGTTTATCTATCTTGTTTATTTTCTCAAGAAACCAGATTTTGGTTTTGTTGAATTTCTGCATTTTTTTTATTCTCTACTTCATTAATTTCTGTTCTGATTTTAATAATTCCCTGTTTTCTACTGGCTTTGGGGTTAGTCTGTTCTTGATTTTCAAGGGCTTTGAGCTGTATTATTAGGCTATTTATTTCGTGATTTTCGATTCTTCTTATGTGGACACTCAATGTTACAAATTTTCCTCTTAGTCCTGTCTTCAAGGTGTTCCAGAAATTTTGATATGTTGTGTCTCTGTTTTAATTAGTTTCTAGGAATTTTTTCATGTCTAACTTTAGTTCTTCTGTGATCAATTCCTCATTCAGCAGTGTGGTGTTCAGTCTCCATGTGTTTACATGGTTACTCTGGGTCTTCTTAGAGTTGATTTCTAGTTTCATTCCATTGTGGTCTGAAAAGATGTAGGGAATTATGTTACTTTTTTTTAAATTTGCCAATGCTCACTTTGTGGCCCACAATGTGGTCTATTTTGGAGAAGGTTCCATGGGCAGCTGAGAAAAATGTGAATTCAGCTGTAGTTGAGTGAAATATTCTGTATGTGTCTAATAAGTCCATTTGGTTTATGGTATTCTTTAGGTCTGAGGAGTTTTACTGACCGTTTTTTTAGAAGATCAGTCTAGTGATGTGAGAGGAGTATTGAAATCTCCTAGTATTAGTGTATTGGGATCTATGTGTGATTTTATATCATGCAGAGTTTGTTTTATGAAAGAGGCTGCACCTATGTTTGGGGCATAAATATTTACAATTGTTATTTACTTTTGCTGTATTGTTCCTTTTACTAGAAAAAAATGACCTGCTTTGTCTCTTCTGATAAGCTTAGGCTTGAAGTCTAATTTATCTGATATCATAGTTGTTACTCCTACTTTTCATTGAGCTCCATTGGCATGGATTAACTTACTCCAGCCCTCCACCTTTAATTTTTAGGAATCTTTGCTTGTAAGGTGTGTTTCTTGCAGGCAGCATATAGATGGATTCTGAGTTTTAATCCCTTTTGCCACCTTGAGTCATTTTATTGGGGAGTTGAGGCCATTTATATTCAGTGTGATTATTGAGAGATGATTTTTAATTCCTAATATTTTGAGTTTTGACTTCTGTTTATGGTAGTGTTTGTTCTTCTTTGCTTAGTTGTTTGCTTCCTGGAAACTATTGTTTCTCTGTTGTGACATTTACTTTTTAGTTCTTCTTTGTAGTTAATCTCTTTGAGTATTTTCTCTAGTGCTGGTTTGGAAGACATAAATTCAGTTTCTGTTTGTCATGGAAGATTTTTATTTCCCCATCAATTTTGAGAGAAAGTTTTGCTGGGTAGGATAATCTTGGCTGCAAGTTATTTTCCTGCAGAGTTTGGAATATGTTGCTTCAGCCTTTCCTGGCTTTCATGACTTGGTTTGGAAGGTCTGGAGTGATTTTAGTTGGTTTACCTCTAAATTTCACTTGGCCTTTTACTTTTGTTGCCATTAGGATTCTCTCCTTGGCTTCTACATTAGTCAGTTTGATTATTACATGGTGTGAACCTCTTATTTCGTCTTGTCTAGAGTGGGGTCTATATGTTTCCTGTACCTGTGTGTCAACTACTCTTTCTATATTTGGAAAATTCTCTGATATTACTTCTTTGAAAAGTTGGTTTATTCTAATATTTTCAACTTCTAATCCTTTTTCTCTGACTATTAATCTTAGGTTAGCTTTTTTAAAATTGGACCATATATCGTGGATGTCCAATTCATACTGTCAATTTTTTTTCTAAATTATATACTATGGATTCATTTTTTGAATTGTCATCTTCTGAGTGATATTCTATTTTACATGTGGTCTAACATATTGTTTATAGTTTGTATTGATGCTTTCGCTTCAATTATTGCACCTTTCACTTCCTTCAAGGCTTCTCTTTGATTCCTGTTCAGGGTGTTAGATTATTTATTTATTTGTTCCTTTATTTCTTTCCAGTTGTCTCTGCATTCTTTCTGGAAATCTTGTGTCATTTTTACTATTTTTTTTAATTATAATTTTTTATTGTAGTAATTCGTGCAATATAGCATACATCTTTGTTAAGTACTAGTTGTTAACAACATATTTGCACTCAATTCTCATTTGACCCCTTCCCCAATTCCCACCCCATTCCCTCCTCCTCCCTCCCCCTCAGGTTCACTTCAGTGAGTGACCTTGATATGATTGTGTAAGTACATCATGTGCTTTAGGGTGTCCCTCTGCCCCATGCATCCACTACAATTAAATCAACTTCTTTGCTTATCGAGGATCTCTCCTTTTCATCTGGAGACCCTCCTATGCCCCATCTTCTCCCTAGTATCCACATATTAGGGAGAACATATGCTTCTTAACTCTTTGTGACTGACTAATCTCACTTAACATAATGTTTTCCAGTTGCATCCATTTCCCTGC
>PVLC010006511.1:0-11617 GCA_004027655.1 Graphiurus murinus | reverse complement strand
GTTGGCTATTGTGAATTGAGCTGCTATAAACATAGATACACATGCATCGGTCTGATAATTTGGTTTCCATTCTGTTGGGTATATACCCAGTAGTGGTATTGCTGGGTCATATGGTGGTTCACTCCCATTCGTCTGAAGATCCTCCATACTGTTTTCCACAGTGGTTGCACAAGTTTGTGTTTTAACCTACAGAGTTTATATGTGTTCATGACAATAATACTTTTTTTCAGGAAAAAAACTTAAAATACTTAAGTAATCATTTTAAATATCTAAAAATATTATGAGTATATTTCTCCTGTTCATCTATAATTATGTATTATTTTATTTCATAAAATATATGATTGCAAATATTTTATTTGAATATGCAAAAATAACAAATTGTAATTTTATTGTATATTTTATTGTATGCAGTCAAAATTTATTTAAATAAACTCACATTTATACTCACCATCATTTTTCATTTTCCTTATATTGCTTGCCTACATAGTATAGTATCATTTTTTCTTGACTGAAAATTTTTCTTTAGTGTTTCAGTAGACTTTCTGATGCCAATTTATCTCTGATGTTGTTTGTTTACAAGTGTTTCAATTTCACTTACATTAAAAGAGATGTTTTTAGCTGGGCATGGTGGTTTATGCCTATAATCCCAGTATGTGGAAGGTTGAGACAGGAGGATTCTAGGTTCACAATCAGCCTCAGCAACTTAGTAGGGCCCTACACAACTTAATGAGACCGTGTTTCAAAGTAAAAAATAAAATAGGGCTTGTGTTTTATCTCAGAGTAGCATGCCCCTTCATTCAATCAATCCCCAGTACCACAAAAAAATAAAATAAAAATGACTGAATTCTAATTTTACAATTATTCTTCTTAATTATTTTGAAGCATTGCTTTTTTTTCATTTTTTTACCTGAGAATCACCTTTTGTTCTTATTTGTCAAAGGTAATATGTCATTTTTCTCTGCCTGCTGTTAAGGCTTTCTCTTTCTTCTTAAATTTCAGTATTAATACTTTCCTGAAACTGTGGTTTGTAGAAATTCTTCAGTGGGTTTATATTTTTCCTTAGTTTTAGAAAATGCTTAGTCTTTTGTATATCGAATTATCACTTCTTTTCTCCTCCTGATATACCAATAGTATATATGTACCTTATCATATTATGCTTCTTTTCTACCATTCTTTCTTTGCCTTGCATTTTTTATTATATATGTTTGTTGAGCTATTTTCTTTTTCTTCACCTATACCTGTTCTAATGTATAAGTCATCTGTTTAGTTCTTGATTTCAATTAACATATTTCTTGGTGGGAAGTTTTTCTCTTGATTTTTTTTTATAAATTTCAAATTTATGAGGAAGTTTTTGGTCCTATTTTGTACTAGTCTGAACACAAAGAGTTACTTTGTCTAGCATCTCGTGTTTAGTCCACGTACCTTCTCTCACAGAACCCCTGGTGGTTTTTTCCAATATTTCTTCTAAAGAATAAGGACATACTTTGGATAGTTACTCAGCACCATTCTCAATATAAAACAGAGCATTACTTTCTCATAATAAACAAGGTTTAATAATTGTCAATAGCCTACTCCTTTTGTATGAAAAGATATAAATAGAATTGGAGTGTTTAAGTTATCATTTCTCAGAGAAGGTATACTTGATCTCTGGGAGGCAATTAATTAGAGAATAATCTTCTTAACCCATTAGAAAATGTAATAATTTAGCACTAAGTCTTGGCATTTATGGAAGTTTAGTCTACTTCTGTTGTTTATTTTACTGTCAGTTATAACTCTCAGAAGATGTCAAGCTAAAGCTCTTAGTGTTTATCTGAGCTTGGTGTGTCCTGTACTGCAGTTGTGAGTGTCCTACATCTATGATTTTCTGAAGTCTCTGCACACATTCTCATCTGATTAGCCTTTGATGGCTTGGTGGTGGCATTCTTACTAAGGGAACTATCTGAACAAATGCAAGGGGAACTCCAGGGAAATGGCCCAAATTAAGAAAAGAAATTCAGGCAAATTAATTCCTATAGATTCTTTGTTATGATTATATAAAATGGCCCCTTGAAGAGTTTATAAGTTGGTGCATGGAGATGATGTAATAGAATCATAAGGGTTATAATCACAGAAGTGGATAAATCCATTTTAATGGATTTACCTGGGTGATACCTGGTAGGTCAGCAGAGTATGACTGGAGGTGGTTCCTGAGTTTGTGGCCTTAGGGATTATACAAAGAGTTCCTCCTCTCCCTGCTCCCTCTCTCACTTTCAGCCTTGGTGAGGTAAAGAGTACAGCCCATGTGCTTTTCCTCACTCTCTGACCACCTCCATGCCCTGAGATCCCTGGTCATCAGCCCCACATGGACTGAGTCCCAAACTGTAAGAAAATAAATTTTCCTTACTCTTAGTTATGTAGTCAGATGTTTAGATTATGACTACAAGAATGCTGATGGATACAGTCTTGAATGCCACAATAAGGTTTATTCTGTTGAATAAAGCCAGGGCTATTGGTGAAGTGGATCTTTATGGCTGCTGTTTATAACTGTCCCTAAGGGCTGGCCAACTTCTCTTCCCCTTCCATACAAATAACTCTGTTGTTTCAGTGGGGGGAGGGTACCCCTTCAGAAAAAGCCCCCTTTCAGTTTGATTAAAATGGTAGACAGTTTACTATCTCAAAAGCAGACTCTTTTCACATATGATTCTAGAGTATGTGATGGATTCCTGAGGGGAGAAACAAAGAAAAATCAGTAACAGTTTTCTAAAATACGAAGTCCATGAGCCCTTGTGTAGTTCTACTCTGGCCTATGATAGGTGAGTGTTCACTCACATCCACCTGTAGAAAGCAATCATAATTCAGTAATATGGAAACAAAAGAAGCTATATGCCATGTTCTGAAATAAAAGTTTTTGTTTTAGTCTCTGGCTTAATTATTTTGTACACACTGTTTCTTCAAGGTTGGAGATTTCCCTTTTATCCTGTAGACATTTATAAGTTTGGTTTTTATATAGATTTTATTAGAATCCCTCCAAAGTCAGTTTAGCCTACTGGCATTTCCTTTCAAATTAGAAGAATATAAATGAATTTTAATTGTCTCTGAGAACATATATTTGAATAAAAGTGATATGTTAAAACTCTTCAAACACATATGTGAGCCAAGATGCTTTTTATTTATAACAAATTAATTTGTTCTCCCATAAAATTTGAGCAAGTGACCCATTTTTAGTCGCATCTTAAAATGAGTTTTCAAGTATTTGTTCTGAGGTGGTATAGAGGAAATTGGCATCAGAAGTAATGTACTATTTCCCTGGAGGAAAGTTAGTATAATTATCCTCTTATGCTTCTGGTGACAAGGATTCTGAGCCCCAGTAAAATTTCTCTACCTCCACACCTCTGCAAAATTAAGACAAAGGTTTCTCCAGGTGCTACTCATTTCTGTATATGTCTTTCTGACTATAATAGTCAGATTATTGTCTCAGGATGAACCATCCAGACACCATGAGCAGAGTGACTTCAGGTCCATTGTAATGAAATGTAGTGAGATGGAAAAATCTATTGAGAGCATTTTGAGGTAGGTGTGGTTGAGACTGAAGGTTTGGAATTCATGGGATGAATCAGAGATGTTTAGAGAAGGAACAGACAAGACTCAGTAGATTTCATATTCCATCCCAGGACTCCTCTCCATCTCCCAAAATACTTTCTCAGGATCCACAAGGTGATCAATGAACTAATTCAATGGGCCCTCTCTCCCAACTTCGTGTGTGTGTGTGTGTGTGTGTGTGTGTGTGTGTGTGTGTGTTCCTGGAGATTGAACCCATATACATTTTACTTCTGAGCTACATCCCCAGCCTTTTTTTATTTTTATTTTTAAACAAGTTCTCACTAAGTTGCTGAGGACCTTGTTAAGTTGCTGAAACCTCCCTCCAACCTATGATCCTCCTGCATTAGCCCCCAAGTACTGAGATTATGAGTGTGCACCACCATGCCTAACTCTCTCCCATCTTTTGATAACACCAAATTCTACCTTTTTATAGCATTGTTTCATGAAAAAATAAATCAATAATATAGTAGTCACTAAGTCTACAAATGATCTTAACAACTTGATCAATAGAACGAGTTTCTTAAGTCAGTATTTCCTGACAAACACTGGTTGTTCAGACTACTACCTGCCACAATGAAAAAGAAAAATATGATTTTGGAAGAAAGAAATTTGGAAATCCTGAGCTAAGCAATCATAATATCCCTTTTTATTCTGCTTAGCTCTAAGGAACATTTAATATTCTAGTGTGCAATAAAAGCTGTAGCATCAGCCTGGACCCCCACCATCTACTTTGTTAAAAGTATTCTACTAGATAATCTCCCCAAAATCCCCTTGGGGAAACTGGTCTAAGGATTTCATGCATACATCTCTCAAAGCTTACTGCTTTTGGAAAAAAAACACTTTATATTCCTCAATAATGTGTGAGCTATGAAAAAAACAGGCCAGCACCATTCACTTATTTAATAGAGGCTAATAAGTGACTAAAGGACATTTTTGCTGTCTGACTATGCTGATGAAAGGCATGCACATGTTCTTCAAGGGAGGAGGGCAGCAGTGAGTTGTGTAAGAAGTTGAAGTTTCCAAGTGATGCAAAACAATTTTCTCTTATCTAGTGGAACAGTTACAAGCCTGCCTTGCTTCCTTCTGCAAGCATTGAACTATGATGTCAATCATGTTTTCATTGTGTTGATTATTCCCTGAGGTAGGGGGAAAATTCCACTTAAAAAAATTTCAAGGAGCCGGGCGTGGTGGCGCACGCTTGTAATCCCAGCATTCGGGAGGCTGAGACCAGAGGATCCGGGTTCGCGGCTAGCCTCAGCTACCTAGTGAGGCACTCCGCAACTTAGTGAGACTCGGTTTCAAAATAAAGAATAAAAAATAGGGCTGGGGGTGTAGCTCGGAGGTAGAATGCCCCTGGGTTCAATCCCCAGTACCACACACACAAAAAAAATTTCAAGGGAAATATTTGTCTTCTGTTACCTCCAATCTGCCATCTGACTGCTGGAGGAACACACACACACACACACACACACACACACACACACACACACACACACACACACACATAGGAGGGGGATTCTCACCCCTGTACTCAGGGATAGTGGCCCTGTCTGGATGAATCCAAAAATGGAACCAGGGTGGACTATGGACTCAGTGCACTCAGATCTATAGATTCCTTCTCTCCCTCTTGGCCCTTGGTCTCTTCCTACCTATAGACCAGACTTGTGGGCAGGGAGGAGTACTGAACCTCACCCAGAAGAATTAAACTCTCACCCACTTCAGACTTCACACTGGGCCTCCCCCTCCTACCCAAAGTGTCCTGGCAGACTCTAGTTTTCTTTGTTTTACCTGGGATGTTCTGCTTCCTAGAGGTGGATTGTCTGGGAGAGGAAGAAATGGAACCACTAGATGAGAAAAAGATAAAAACAGAGACTGGTCCACTGGTTCACTTTTTAGATGGATTTGGTCCATCTGCAGAGATTCTAGAAGCTATTATTAGTCTTCCTTGTTGAAGTACTAAAAATTCCTACCAATTCTCTGATTGTCTTCCTTATGTTCTGCTTTAGGTAAAAAAAACAACAACAATGGAATATTAATTAATGAAATTATTCTTAAGATATTTATACTTTTCTTATACAACATAATATATACAATCATAAGTACAAGGATACAATTCTGATGATAGAGCCTCAGAATTGCAGTGTTGATAATAACCTTTCAGTGTCATTCTGAGAAAGAGAAACTTGAGTGTCAAGATAGAAAAAGTTTGAATAAATCCTAATAACTTTCTTTGTTTGGAGTAACTAAGAGGAAATGTTGTCTAGATGCCTAATAGTATTTCTCCCCACAATCCTTCCCTCAACCTATTGGACTAACCATTCATTACACTTCTGTCATACTCAATAGAATATGGTAGCATATTCATCCTCCTTTTCTCACAAGACAGGAGTAACTAATGATTGTGTTCATTGGGTGTTTCCCCAAATACTTTAAATATACTATCTAGTCTCCATGATTATAGATACTCCAATAAATAGATATTACTATGCCTAACCTATATGCAATATTAAGTACTTATAGATCTTCATTAATGTTAGCATTATAAATGTGACTGCATATATTAGTTCTTGTTTTCTTATAATAAAATGACTCAGACAGGCCAACTTTATAAAGAAAATGTTTTTTCTTAGCAGTTATGAAGGCTCAAGGTGTTATGGTTTGGGTCTAAAATGTCTCCCTAAAGCTCATATGCTGAAGGTTTGGTACCCAATGCAGCAGTATAGAAAGGTGGGGCTTTTGAAAGGTGATTGGGCTCTCATCTCATTAGGATTAAGATTAGAAATATATTTGATGAATTCATAATTTAGTGGTTTATTGGAAAGTGGTGGAAACTTAGAAGGTAGGGAATACTTGGAGAAAGTAGGTTCTTGGGGTCGTGCACTGGAGGGCTATATCTTGTTCCCCACTTCTTCCTCTGTCTCTGATTCCTGTCCACCAAGAAGTGAGTATATTTTATCTACAACATTCTCCCTGCCATATTCCTCTTCTTCACTAGGGGCCCATAAACAATGGAACCAAGTGAGCATGAACTGAAGCCTCTGAAACTGGAAGCCTAGGTTAATCTTCCCTCCTTAAAGTTGACTTATCTCTAGTATTTTGTCACAGCTAACACCTAAAGACAAGGGGCCAGCATTGGTTCAATCCTGGGAAGACCTCATGGCAAAAGGGGGCTGATGTCAAAACTGTAAGTGAGTTAAGGGGAAGAGAACACTCTCAAAACCAGAAGCTAGAGAGACTGGGTGGAGCCAGGCAGGCTCAGGCAATCTCCTCTAACAACCCTCTTATGAGAACTAAACCAGAGTCCCTCCAAAGACAGACCTTAACCTTTTGTGAGGTTATACTCAGATTGATCTAAGGACCCTCTGGGACCCACTTCTTAAAGGTTCAACCATCTCCTAAGACTGCCACTCTGGGACCAAGCATCCAGTACATGAATCTTGAGGGACAAAGCATAGCACTGCAACAACATAATTTTCTCCCTCCTAAGAGTAGGTTATAAAGCATCTGCATCTGTTCTTTTCATTCATTTGAACTTATTTTCCTTCTCTTCCTAACCTTGAACTGCCTTTCTAGTTATAATAGAATATTAGAATTATAAATACATAATTAGTGAATATTTATATATAAGGCATATATCTTAGTAGCCATCATTTAAGCAGAAACTTCTAACTTCTTCATTAGAATATGAGACAGATATAGTCAGCTCCTTGTTTAGAATAATGACCAATTCTCACATCTTCAGACTCTCTCATGCAATTCTTTATTCTACAGTAGTTAGCCATAATTCCTTTTAGCTATATAACCTCTAAAACATTTATTTTAAATATGCCCTTGCACCTGGCATCCTCCAATGGTGGCAAACAGAGATAATGTCTTAGAGTTACAAGAGTACATAAATAAATAGAGCCCTGTGCTCCTTGGCTAGGCTTGGGAATGTGGCATAACTCAGTGGGCATGCAACCCTCAGTTAAATCAGTATCTCATTCCATTACCTTCAATGGGATTCTCAGTCCCCTTCCTAGAATAATTTAATTTCTTCCACTTCTCAAATTAAATGGTATTTAAAAGGTTTAGCTGATAAATAGCTCCTGCTTTACTATAGTAGGTCTTCCTTTAGGCACATGGGGTACACATCTTTTACTATTAGTGAAGACTATTAGTTTCAATATAATGCCCTTTCTCTGACATCTATTATAATAGATGTCAGACCTATAATGCAACTCATTTTCATAGCTCTGGGTAAATAAAAGGAGCACATCTGCAATTTTTTAGCCATTCATTTAAAGAAAGTACATTGGTGGAAAAAGTTGGTATGAGAGACCCATAGAACTGCTTAATTTATAAAAACGTATTATTGTTTCCTACATCTATAGTACAGTATTTAAGGTACACTGAAATAATCCAAACATTTATTATACATGAAAGAAGTTAGAAGACTGTATGTCTCAATAAAAATTCAGAATAAAAATAGTATTGGTGTTCATGATAATTGAATAACATAAATTGAATGCTAGACATTTTTCTAAGTATGTTGTCTATATTATCTAATTTAACCTTAATGAGGTGAGTAACTTGCCTAGTAAATGGTAGAGTTGGACTTGAGGAAAAACTAGCAAAGCACACATGCCTATAATCCCAGTATTTGGGGAGGTTGAAACAGAATGATTGCAGATTCAAGGCCAGTCTCAGGAACTTGGGACACTTTCAACATCTTAGCTGGACCCTGTTTCAAAATAAAAAAATAAAGTAGGTCTGGGGATGTAGTTCAGAGGTAGAATGCTCCTGAGTTAAATCACCAGTACTACAAAAAATATACTAGCAAGGCCAAGTTATGCATGGAAAATTAGCATAGACAATTTAAAATGTATTCACAGTTTCTCTCAGACCATAGAAACCCACACATACACATGCACACACATACATACACAAACAGGCTGAGACCTCAGGAAGTTGTAAGCAGAAGAAGTATCTCAGATTATCAATCAATGAATCAGTCAAAACATATTTATTGAGTACCTATTATGTGTTACAAGTTTCTAGGCATTATAAGAGATCACGCCTTTCTCTTTCCAACTTAAATGTAACATATTACTTATGAGATATAGGATCAAGATGTGGTGTGTGTGTGTGTGTGTGTGTGTGTGTGTGTGTGTGTGTGTGTGTTACTGGAAATTGAACCTACGAGGCGTTCTACTTTGAAATACACCCCACCCTATTTTATTTTATTTTGAAATAAGGCCTCACTAAGTTGCTGAGGGCCTTGCTAAATTTCTGAGGTTGGCCTCAAACCTGCAATCTACCTCTCTCAATCTGTCAAGTACTGGGATTAAAGGTGAGAGCTGTCACACCCAGTTTGGGATCAATAGATTAATTCGAAAATGTACCAGGTGTCAGATGATATTCACACAATAGGTTTTCGATGTTGAGGGTGCAGATGCCAATTATTCATCTGTACTCTCTTGAAGCTCCTAAAGAATTGAAAACAAGTAAAAAAAAAAATGTCGATTGGGTTCAAAGCCCAGTATAAACTACATCAAAGGATTAGTTGAGACATCATAACAGCCAATTTAAGTTTGGTTGGAAAATAGGGTTTGAACTTGAAATCAAAGTGAAGTTTATCCCCGAGTGTCAGGGGCTAGCAGTGGTTTCAGGGGAGATTTCAGCATGAGATCCCTGGAGAAAAGAAAGCACATAGAGTCACCATGAGAAGAACAACAGCAGCAGCTTTTCCTTATATAGAGTCCTGGGCAAAATGGCACGTGCCCACCCCAGGATGGATACGTGCAGGCATGTTGCATTTTCCCCAGTCATGCTTATATAACTAAGTGCACATTTGTGACTGTGTGGGATGAGCAGTGTCATGTCCTTGCCACCAGCCTGTACTGCCTCAGGACCCCACGCTCCACCCCCTATAGGGGTGTGGTATATGACTTGACCCAGAGAGAATTATATTAAGCCCAAAGACACAATTGAAACAGAGATTAGTCCTCCAGCCACACAAGTGAGGATAGTTAATACTCATCTCTAGGAGGAGCCCAGTGAGTTCCATCAGGTTGTGGGCAGGTCCTCCTGTAAGCCCTGTGTATTTTGTACCTCTGTGACTATCTTCACTAAGGTTTTCTATACGCAAAGTCCTATGACCCCGAACGTGACATATAATAGCTCATTACCAAAGTCTCCATTTTCACAGGTCCTCCCACATATCCTTGCTCCACAATGGATGGTGTCCAATCAACTAATCTTGTGCTGCCTGTCAGGATAGCCTCAAGGTTAGATACTGCCAGACTAACTAAGCTATCTGTATAGACATGTAACTGCCCAGTCTCCTTCAAGAGAACTAACCAGACTGCCCAAAGCTCAGACCATTGGCTATAGCATCTGGCACTGGTCTCATACCAAAAGGTTTCTATGGTAGGCTGTAAAGCCATAGCCACCCATATGGATGGCTGCTCATGACAGGAACCATTGTTATTCCATGGTTCCACAGGTATTGGGGCTTTCACTTCCTCACAGGGACTTGGGGCATCTCCCTCTTCTGTGGGTCCTAAGGGAGCTGTCACTTGGAAATATACTGGCCCCAGCAGAGTATGTAGCTATTCAGACAAAGGGCTACTAGAAAACTGTGCTCATTGTTTTAAATATACACCTTTCTTGGTCAGTGTGGGTTTTTGTGTTACCCCTGTCTGGGGAAAACAATTCCAGGATCTTTAATAGGGTAGGTGGTCTGCATCATTACTGACCCAGTACCTGTAATGGGTTCACAAGATAATAGAGCAGCAAATAAGGCCACTGTTTTTCAATGAGAGAGTAGTACACCTTTGCCCCTTTCCATAGCTGTGACCAAAATCCAAATGAGCTATTCTTGGCCCCTTGTTTCTGCCATAACCCCAATTCAAAGCATGCATCATCACCCACTTGGACTGTTAGCAGGAAAGGAAGAGCAGAGTTTACTACTTGCAGAGTGTACCAGTGACACCACCCTCCTGGGGGCAGTAAATGCAGTTTCCATTTTAGAGGTTCAATCTCAAGTTGCCCTCTTCTGGACAAGGCAAAATAAAAGGCACTTAAGCTAGGTAGGGTAACATTTGCCAAACTCAGAAAGAACAGATACATCTGAAACTGTTTTATCATTTACGGTTGAGAATAAGCTTGTATCTTGTCTATCACTGCTTCAGAATGACCTTTGTCTTACCTGACCAGATAACTCCCAAGAATTTGAAAGAATACTTGGGTCCCTGGACCTTGTCCTAGTTGACCACTCATCTCCATTCCTGGAGAATGGCTTGGTGGCTGCATGAAGCTGCTTCTAACTCTGCAAGAGAATCAGAGATTAGCATAATATCATTGATATAATAGAACAACCATATAGCTCAGGTTTCCACCAGAGGGCTAAATCCTGTGTCACTAGACCATGATAGAAGGTGGGACTATACAGGTATCCCTGAGGCAATACCAAAGAGGTCCATTGCTACCCTTCCCAGATAAAAACAATTTTTTCTTGGCTTTTCCAGAGTGATGTCAATGGAGAAAAAGGCATTTTCTAAGTCCACGATGTACTGGAACTGTCCAATTCATGTGCCAGATGATCTGTCAGTTTTGAAATTTTGAGTATCATTGCATACAAGGGCAGTATCACTTTGTTTAGCTCCTTATAGTCTACCATGATGCACCAGGAACCATTAGGTTTTTGTACTGGTCATTCAGGATAGTTGAATGGCCAGTACAAAAACCTTATGGTTTCTGGTGTATGAGTCAGGTAGATTGCATTTGCCTCTTTTTTTTTTGGTACTGGGACATTCTACCTCCCAGCAATACCCCCAGTCCTATTTTGTAATTTTTATTTTGAAGCAGGGTCTTACTAAGTTGCAGAAAGCCTCACTAAGTAGCTGAGACTGGCCGCAAACTCGGATCCTCTGGTCTCAGCCTCCCAAGTACTGGGATTACAAGTGTGCGCCACCACACCCGACTTGCACTTGTCTTTTGTAGCTTCAGTATCATTTGTTCAATTTCCTCATGCCCTCCTCCCCCCCCCCCCCCT
>PVLC010006510.1:54006-69290 GCA_004027655.1 Graphiurus murinus | reverse complement strand
AAAAAATAGGGCTGGGGGTGTAGCTCAGAGGTAGAATGCCCCTGAGTTCAATCCCCAGTACCACACAAAAAAAATACTTTTTCTTTCTTCTTAGAGGTAAATTCAATGAAATATCCTAACAAGTAGATAGTCTCATATTTTACCTTTGAAAAAGGTCTACTTTAGGACTGTCAGATACTTTGAACCTCTGGAGGTGATGAAAAGATGAAATTATAAGTACACAGGACTACTCATAAGTTATTCTTGCCAAAAGAGTTGATTCTGAATCTAAGTAAAGAATCTTAACTGCCAGTTACAGGAGAAAGAGAAAACATGTCAAATGTTACCAACCAAACACAAGTGTGTGTACAGGATTCATTTGGACTCTGATTCAAGGGGAAGAAACAAAAAGATGCTTTGTTTTTACTGTCTACCAAGGCATAGGGTTCAATCCTCAGGACTACCACCAAAAAAGTAAAAGTTCCTGGCACAATCAGGTTAATCTGAACATGGACTAATAATGAGAAGATATTAAAGAATTACTGCTAATTTTGTGCTATATAGCCAGGAGCATGCTTGTAATCCCAGTACTTGAGAGGCTGAGGAAAAATTAGAGGTTCAAGACCAGCCCCGGCAATTTATTGTGACTTTGTTTCAAAATAAAAAATAAAATGGGCTGCAAGTGTAGCTTGGAGGTAAAACACCCCTAAATTCAATCCCCATTACCAAAAATAAAAAGGTATACGTGATAAATCAAAATGACAGATGTTAGGTGATTATGAGTTTGGAGTTTTCTAAACAAACTACTTTCAACGAGATCTACACTACATTGTTTATGGAAAAAATGAAAGGATACCTAGGATGGGCCTTAAAATACTCTAGCCCATCCCGAGTCAAGCAAAGAGGGAGGTAACCAAAGGAAGATCACTGGCAAAATGCTGGTCGTCACCGAAACTGGGTGACCAGCACACAGGGCTCATCAGAGCAGGCTCCAAATTTTTCTATACTTGAAATTTTCTCCTTAAAATTTTTTAAACTAGCCAGGTATGGTGGCAAATGCTTGTAACCCCAGTACTTGAGAAGCTAGACTAAGACAGGAGGATCACAGGTTCACGGCCAGTCTCAGCAACTCAGCAGAGGCCTCTGCAACTTAGTGAGATCTGTTTCAAAATACAAAAAATAAAATAAAACAGGGCTGGGGGTAGGAAGGGAGGGAGGGAGGGAGACAGGACTAACTCATTTGCATAGAAAGAATCTAGTATCCTTTTAAGATAATGACAGATATTAGCATGATCTCAGGAAGACTCAATGATGTGTCCATGTCAAAAAAGGAAAAAGCCTGGTATAGTATCTAAACACAATCAATGCCAGAAAATAAAAATCCACTTGAGTTTCTGATTTGTGGGTTTAAGTTACATACTATCTTTAAGCGTACACACTTTCACTTGGATGAAATTAGCTCCAGGTTAGATCCAGGCCATGAGTCAGATATTCTAACCCTCTGCTAATAGATGAAGATGTTACATATATTTTCATGTTCATTCTTTGTTATGACCACTCGAAATGGCATGATATAAATTCTTGCTTCCAAAAGATTTTTGGCTAACTTGTTATAAAATATGTATTAATTTTGTTTCTCAAAATACTCAATACTTTAATAACATCAGCAAAATAAAGAGCAAGGTGTTGTCATTTGTCAAACAAGAAACCACAGCCTCCAAGCTGTCATGCTCATGCCTAGCCATTTTCTCACCCTGAATAACACACAAAGATGGTATGGGAACACTTACAAATAGTTCTGCTAGTGTTTTTGTCCAACGCTGAAGTTTTTACTTCTTCAAGTTCTAAATTGAGGAGATAAAAGATACTTTAGATATCCCATGAAAATCCTTAAACAATGATATAATAATTTCTGAATTTTCTCTAATAACTTTGTGCTCTTCAAAACATTATCTGAACTTAGTAAAAAGGTATTTGTTGCAAAATGATAAAAACTACTTTAGTATTCTGATAATTATCAATAGAGTCATAAACAATAAACAGTCTATGTCAACGTGAGTCAAACGGGGTTACTTATAAAGCCAAATGAACAGTCTCTGGCTAGGCAGCTCGGGAACTCCACATCCTGGTTCTCTACGGCGGTTCATGGCGCACGTCGGCAGCACGTGGAGGCTCTAAGGATTAAAGGCTAACCAAACTCGACTCATCCATAATCCCACCCTCATATGAAGGAAAATTTTCTAAGCAGTAATAACTAATGTATTAACATGTAGTACAGACATGTTTCCTACTGCAGATAGTTTTTAAATGTAGTAGGCTGGAAAATAACATAAATATTAGGATCACACATTAAGAATCATGAACATGAACTAGAATGAATGGAGCAGTCCAAAGTATGACCTCCAAATAAAGAAGGTGGTACTATGTCACACTTAAATTTAAAACAGAATAGAAATACCAACAGCAAGGAATCTTAATATTAATTTTCATGAGCATATTAAAGAATATGGAAAGCTAGTCATGGTGGCAAAGCTTGTAATCCTAGCACTTGGAAGGCTGAGACAGGAGGATTGCAGGTTGGAAGCCAGCCTCAGCAACTCAGTGACACCCTATTTGTAAATAAAAATTAAAAAGGGCTGGAGGTGTAGCATGGAAGGAGAATGTCTTAGGTCCAAGTCCCAGTACAACCAAAGAAAATCCCATATATATGCATATATATATATATACACACACACACACACACACACACACACACACACACACACACACACACATATATATGTAGAGAAATTATAGTATTATTCTGAGTATCAGCAGCAGAGGTGGAATCCAAAGACCACCTTAACACCCGCCTCTAACAGCAGCACGGGAAGCCTCACGGTACAGTCGCTGCCGCCTCCTGGGATTAGGACCGAATGCTCTGTCTTCACTGAGTGGCTATGCGAGCCCTGGGGGCCTCCTTAGGGCCCAGTCTTCTTATCAACTACAGTTTTACTATCGTCTCTATAATGACCAGTAGACTCTTTTAAAGAGTCTCTTTGGCTTTAAAATTACATGAAAGGAGGTACATTGTCACTGAAAGTGATCAAAACCCTAAAGCTGAGAGGCTAACTTTCTATTCTAACAGTCTTCTTTGGGGCAGCCCAGCTGTTCACTGGCACGTGCGGCCTCGGGTGTTCTCCCGCAACTCAGCACTCACTTCATGGGAAATGTGTTACTGGGCAGTTTCACACCGAGGTGAAGAAGGCCAGTTTGCATCTCAGCGACCTCAGCCATCTGACCTGGCTAGGTAGCTGATCCTCTGATCCTCAGCTTCCTCTTCTCAAAATGGAGAGAATGAGAAAACCTATGCCTCGGGCTGTTGTACAGATTAAATGAATTTCATTCATGTGAAGCACGCAGGATGTATGCAGTAAGTATGTTCAGGTCTTTTCCCTCCTTAGACACTGACCTGCCCTACCAATGTGGCCTTGTAAATTCAGGTGCAACGTAAAGTGAGTGGGCTAGACTAGATAATCTTTAATGTTTTGCTCTATGACCTAGCATGCTGGAACTCTTGTATCTATCGTGATTTCTTGAATAACAGGTAATATAATTCAAAACCAAAAACTACTAATATTTGAGTACCCACATGCGATATTCAAATGTTAGGCTAAATTTAGTTAGTCTTTTTAAAACCTCCTCTGAAACAGGTATTATGCCCATCTTACAGACGAAACCCCGAGCCTTGAGAAAGGTTAAGTGACTCGCCGCAATGCCCTGGAGAGAGCGAAGCTGTCACACAACCCAGGCCCATGTAGGGCAGAGCGAGGCTCCTGCACAGAAGCGGGACACAGGGACGCGCGGCACCAGCAGCCGGCCTCCGGCCATTCACCCTGCTTCTTCACCTCTCCAGACACCTCAGCACCGGCCCACGCTCCCAGTGGAAGACACCCGGCAATTCTGACGAAGGGTTCTGGGCGCAAAGTGGGGCCAAGTCAGAAAGAGTGCTCCTGAGCGCCCCGCGGCCACGCGCTGCCCGATCACCACGGGATGGCCTCTCTTATGGCCCCTTCTTTTCCCATTTGCAACTATAACTATAATCAAGCCTTGGTCATAATTAAATCTGTAAAAAGACAACAAAATCTATCATTGACTCCTCACCCATACATAAAACATATTTTGTCAAATTCCTTACTTTTGTAGCACATTTTCCTTCGTTTAAAATTTAAGACTGTAAAATTTTTTGAAGAATTTACTGTCAAGTTGAGCTGCATTAGTATCATAACTTCAGAATCTACTTTGCCGGTACAGGAAAGCTCGACCCGAAACACTGTTTAAAGAAATAAGAGGAAATATTTTAGCTTTCTAAAAATCAACATTAGAGCTCAAAAACAATTCAATAATACATTTTAGATTTTCTTTAAATAAATTAACTTGACAGAACTTTTAGAGAATGCATCTTCAGACCACCACAGCTCTAGACATTACTTCATTATAGATATAGAAGTTAGCATAAGTACTTGGGAGGCTGAGACAGGAGGATCTCAGATTCCAGGCCAGCCTCAGCAACTTAGCAGAACGCTCAGCAAGACCTTGTTTTAAAATAAAAAATAAGCCAGGCATGGTGGGGCACTCTTGTAATCCCAGTACTTGGAAGGCTGAGACAGGAGGATCCAGGTTCATGGCCAGCCTCAGCTACTTAGTGAGAGCACTCCACAACTTAGTGAAACCCTGTTTCCAAATAAAGAACAAAGAATAGGGCTGAGGGTGTAGCTCGGAGGTAGAATGCCCCTGAGTTCAGCCCCCAGTACCACAAAAAAATAAATAAATAAAAATAAAAAATAAGTGGAGCATGGTGGCACACACCTTTTATCTCGGTACTTGGGAGGATAAGACAGGAGTATCACAAGTTCAGGGACAGCTTTAGCAACTTAGTAAGATCCTGTTTCAAAATTTAAAAAATAAATAAAAAGGACTGAGGATGTAGCTCCAAGGTAGAACATCCCTGGGTTCAATCCCCAGTACCACAAAATAAATAGATAGACAGACAGATAGGGCTGGGGGTATAGCTCAGAGGTAGAATGTTCCTAAGTTTTAATCCCTAGTACCAAAAACAAAAAAGAAAAAAAAATTAAAGAACAAACCAAGATATAAATGATGCGATCTTTCCAACTTTTTCTCCTGAGTTTTACTACATCACTTGTCTTGTAAGTGTGCTGTTCCACTACACTAGAGCTACAGAGTCATAGAGCGAAGCCCTGCTGACCATACCCGTCCTACTGAGGACGCTGGCAACGAAGATGACACAAAAGGCAGCTCCTGCCAGATCAGAGTCTGACTGTGCCTGTTCTTTGGGGGGAGGGGCACTGGAGTCTGAACACAGGAGCATTCTATCACTGGTCGTTTTAGGGTTTGTTTGTTTGTTTTTTCTTTTTACTTTGAGATAGGGTTCTGCTAAATTGTCCAGGCTGTTCTCAAACTTGTGAGTCTCCTGCCTCAGCCTCCTGGGCTGCTGGGATTACAGATATGTGCCACCATGCCCGGCTATATATTTCTCTTAATGAAAAATTTAAATACAAACCTGTAACCAAATCAGACAAATTCTTAACTATGAATTAAAAACATTGCCTTTCTAAACAGAAATTGGAGCCAGGTGTGGTGGCACACACTTGTAACCCCAATACTTGGGAGGCTGAGAAAGTAGGATCACAGATTCATGGTCAGCCTCAGCAACTTAGTGAGGCCCTCTGCAACTCAGTGAGACTCTGTTTCAAAATAAAATAATAAAATTAGGCTGGGAAGTGTAGCTCACAAGTAGAATGCCCCTGGGTTCCATCCCCAGTAACACACACACACACACACACACACACACAATTTTTTTTCATTATCTAAGCTAGGCTTGGTGGTGCATACCTATGATGCCAGTATTTGAGAAGCTGAAAAAGGATCACAGGTTCAAGATTAGCCTCGGCAACACAGCCAGACTCAGCAACCTAGCAAGACCTTGTATCAAAACAAAAAATCAAAAGGGCTGGGCATATAGCTCCGAGATAGAACACCCCTGGGTTTAATCCCCAGTACCAAGAAAAAAAGAAAAGAAAAAAAAAATTTTTTTTTTCTTAAAATCTTACATCTTCAAGAGCCTTTCTAAAACATTAGCTCAGAAGTAGTTAAACTGGTATAACCAAGACACCAATTTCGTTTACTTAGATATGGACTGAATACCTCTCCCAGGCCAACTGTTAGGCTAGGTACCCAGCAACAAAGTAACTGGTTCAACACAGTTCAATGCAAGGTACCATGGGGAAGGAAGAAAAGGGGGAGGAGGAGCTAGGAAAAGGAGAGTGGAGGTTTTGAGTTGTGCAGAACGAGGAGGATACACAGGAGCAGAAAAGAGGAAACGACGGCTCCAGATACACAGCCCAGGAGCATGCAAAGGCGAGGCTGCCCGGCCTGCACGTCGTCTGTTGCTGGGCCGCTGGGCCGCGGACAGCAGACAGGGCAGGTGATAAAGAGCCCGCACGCAGGCTGAGGGGCAGGAGGCAGGAGGGCCGGGCGCTCTGTGGCAGAGGTGAGTGGGCACCGGCCACCTGGGCGGCAGCGTGGGAGGTGGGGATTAATCCAGGAGAGTGGAGGCCAGCGCCAGCAAGGCAGAGAGGAGAAGAGAAAGGGCTGAGCACAGGCAGTTCTACAGGATGGGAAAGAAGGAAGAGTTAAGAACACCGTGCGAGAAGTCAGAATTTATAAAATTACCTTTCAAAGTACTTACACATCTTATGTTTACGAGTAAGACACACTACACGTCAGAGAACTGTCCTTTTGGGAATGTGGGAGACAGTTAAAAACAGAAGCTATCTGTCTTTGAGACTCTCAGTCACCTGATAAAGTGCGTGGAACTTCCCCTTGAACAGAAATGTTGACCTGGGGCATGTCCATAGCCACAAAATTGTCCACTTGGAATCCCAGCTTATATTCCACCTGTAAAATGGAGAGAAATAAACAACTGGATCCGTGATGACAGAAGGGACACTGACAGCCTGACTTCATTAGCTAGCGCGCTAACTAATCAATGCATGAGCCTTTCATGTGCACCAAGAAACCAGTCAACAAAACAACCCAACCAGAACCAGGCGTGGGACTCTTCAGTTGGATAAAACTTCAACCCAGCCAGACACCTCCTATTGGATGTCCAGAACGGTACCAGGACTCTTCTAACACCTACCACCTAGGATTCAGAGTCCTCCTGAAGACTATGTAGCCAGCAACGGAGCAGCCCTGGGCAGCAGATAAGAGCCGCCGGGAGGTGAGACGTGGAATCTACAGACCATCGTGTTTTATCAGTGCCCTCTCTAGTGACATAGCAAAGTCATGTGGATGGGGATGGAGCGCCGCTGCTCTGCACATGCGCCCGCCTAGCAAGGAGATTCCAAGGCATGCGCGTCTCACAGACCATCCACGCCGTGTTACCTAACCCAGCTTTCACCTCTGATGAAGTCTGGATGCTGGTGTCCCCAAAGGCCCATGTGTTGAAGGTCTGCTCCGCCAGGTGGCCTGTTAGAGGTGGTGGAGCCCAGAGAGGTGTGCACTCAGAGGGGACTGTGGAATCCCAGCCCCAACTCTTTCTGTGATGTGCTATTATCACAGACCTAAGGCAACGACGTCAAACAAAATGGGGTCAACTGGACTTCTAAAACTGTGAGCTAAAATAAATCCTTTTTCTTTATAACTTGACTGTCTTGGATATTTTGTTAGAGTAATGGAAAGCATGACTAACACACTTACAGAAAGCTGACCAACACAACCACTAAGAAGTTCGTGTTTGGATCTAACTTCTGGATCTATTTCACAAGTGATTCAGAATTCAGAAGAAACCAACGACACATCCCTGTAATACCAGTATTACCTATGAATACTTGGCCTACCCATGGTGGCTGAACAGAACCAACCGTATCAATAAATGTAACCCCACAAAAAAGCAGGAAAAACTGCAAAGCAACAGCTAAAATTCAGAATACCTCCCACCTTCAAGATCGCCAACGAGGGCTGACGCCTCAGCTCACTCTCTGCACTGCCTACGGGTCCTTCTCCCATCCATGTTAACAAGGGGCTTTGGTGGAGGGCTAGGGCTGTAGAGGCACAGGGTCTGCTATCCCTTCAGGACGGGAAAAGAAGGGGAGGAAAGAGATGCACGACACCATTCTTTAAGCAACTTACAAAGAGACCTCTGCACTGCCACAATCATTAGCGCACTGTTAACAAAGCCAAGAAATCCAAACACCTAAGTGTCCATCAACTGAAGAATGGATAAGGAAATTGTGGTATACACACAATAGAGGAGTATGCGGCCATAAAAGAGAATAAGGTCCTGTGGTGTGCGGCCACAAGGATGAAGCTGGAGACTGTGCCGACGGTGGTCTGGGTGTGGCGCGCCTCCCCAGACTCGTGTGCGGAAGGCTCGCCCGGCGGTGCAGCAGGGCACAGGCTCCGGGGAGGTGACTGGACGGCCAGGTCTCGGCCCATCCGCAGAGCTGGCGGAAGCAGGTCCCCAGAGGCGTGACCCGAAGGCCCTTCTCTCACTCTCTGCTCCCGGGGGCCCTGAGCAAGCAGCTTCCCTCCACCACGCGCCTCCATGGTGCTCCGCCTCACCACCGTCGGAGATAAATCCTTCCTCTTGCTTCAAGTGGGCTCTCTCGGGTACTTGCCACCGCAATGAAGACCTGACCAACGTAATTATGTTAAGAACAGGCACAGAAAGACCAGTGCTGCATGAGCTCATTCACGGGACTGGTCTAAGAGTTGATCGAGAAGCTGAGAGTAGGGTGGTTATTACTGGAGGCTGGGGCTTGGTGAACGGCTCCAGGGGGCCCAAGGTGCAGTTAGATAGAAGTAAGAAGTTCTGGCCTAGTTAGGTGCAGTGGACATGCCTGTAAACCCAGTACTTGGGAGGCTGAGACAGGAGGATCACAGGTTCTAGGCCCAGCAATTTAGCAAGATCCTGTTTCAAAATAAAAAAAAAATCAAAAGGACTAGGGGTATAGCTTGGAAGCAGAATGCCCCTGAGCTCAACCGTTAGTACCCCCCCCCCAAAAAAGGTTCTGGCATGCTACTGTGCTATTGCACAGCAGGAGACTGTCAACAACAATTAAATGTACTACCTATGTCAGAAAGCTAGAAGAAAAAAGTTGACTGCTTTCACCATAAGCAAGTATTTGAGAAGACACGTTTATCCTGTTTTAAACATATATATGCCAAAATATATATCCCATAATCATGTGTAACTTTTATATAACAATTGAAAATTAATTAAAATTTTAAAAACATAGAAAGACTGGATGTGGTGGCATACTCCTGTAACCCCAGTACTTGGGAGGCTGAAATAGGAGGATTACAAATTTGAGGCTAGTCTCATCTACTTGGCAAGACACTGTTTCAAAAAAGAGAAAAAAAAATAGGGCTGGGGGTGAGGCTCCGAGGCAGAATATCCCTGGGTTCAATCTTCAGTACAAAAGAAAAAAGAAAAAAAGCTAGAAGGAACAGAGATAGGCAAGGAGAAAGGAGAAACCTTTAAAGTTGTTCTTTTTTTTTTTATGTGCTTTTATTGGTGCATTATGGTCTCACATCATAATGTATATCATGTTGACACTGACATAGGTGCACACAGCTCTTGGTGCCCCCCCAGCTCCTGTCTCCCCGCTTCTTTTTTTTTTTTTTTTTTTTTGCAGTACTGGGGATTGAACTCGGGCATTCTACCTCTGAGCTATGCTCCCAGCTCTATTTTTTATTCTTTAGTTTGAAACCGAGTCTCACTAAGTTGCAGAGTGCCTCACTAGGTAGCTGAGGTTGGCCGCGAACCCGGATCCTCCAGTCTCAGCCTCCCGAATGCTGGGATTACAAGCGTGCGCCACCACGCCCGGCTCCCCGCTTCCTTCTTCTTTTCAAAGAGATACTCATCTTATGTTTATATGCTGTCCAAAAGAACCAATGAAATAGTACAAAAGGGAGAAGAAAGTACAGAGGGAAAGACTCATCCCAGCCTACAGAGGAAGGCGGCCTGGCGCTGGCCAGGGCAGTGGGTATCGTTACCCATGGAACAGAGGAGGGTTCAATCCCGTAAATTTCATTCCACTTTGGGTTTCTCCTTTCACCTTCCATCTCAAAGGCCCTGACCTTAGCCCCTGGGAGTATAAGAAACTCCACTTTGCAGCTAAGATGGGTGCACTAGCAACTGTTAAAAGCTGTGTTTGGTGGCACATTTGCAGCATAAGAAACGTTCCCTCTACAGCACATTAGTAACCTCGTGGTACTCTGGTTAGCAAGTGGTCTTCTCACCTTCCCACATCAGAACACCATTACTGCAAGTCAGGCATGGTGGCACATGTCTGTAATCCCAGTCCTTGGGAGGCTGAGACAGGAGGATCACAGGTTTGAGACCAGTCTCAGTGACTTAGTGAGGCCCTCAACAAACTAGCAAGACAATGTTTCCAGACAAGAAATAAAAATAGAGCTGGAGGTGTAGCTCAAAGGTAGAATGAGTCCAAGTTCAATTTCCATTACCACACACACAAAAAAACATTACTGCCACCAGGAGGTGCCAGAGAGCTACTGCAGACAAGCTTGGGTGGGGCATGAGTAGGCTGTCCAGCAAGACATCAAGAGAATGCACTGACTTTATCTCTACACCCATGCTGTCTCTAAGAAGGACTCACGTCCAGGGAAGGTACACAAATTAGCAGTGAGAAGGAACAAGATTTGAAACCCTGAGAGCTCGTGGCCCTGAGGTCAGCTGCTCCAGGTTTTGTAAAATGAGGATGGGTAGGACAATCCGGGCCATGCACCTGTTGCTCGGCACAGGCCCCTCTGATGCACGCAGACCCAGTGGCACCGGCACCGCTGCCCAGCACTGCCAGCCCCGGGGTGCTGTGGGGACACTGCTGCCGTCTCCTCTCCTCACCTCCTCCCCAGCTGCGACCCCGTGCCCTGCCCGTCACTCCCTTTCTATGCCACCGGGCCCTGGGAGGCTACACCCTGGGGTGCCTCAAGGACCATGCGTCCTTCCCAGACACCCCTTCCTCTGAAGCTCACAACTTCTGAATGGCTGTCTCCTGCACCCAGACCCATGAGTGCAGAGGCCCTGGCGCCTGGCTCGCGGTCTCTAATAGTCAGGGTGCATCCCTACAGACTAAAGCACCGCTCCAACGTGGAGACCAATACAGAAACACCACTGTCAGGCATTCCCTGCCTGCCTCGGACCACCCTCCTGAGTCCTGCGAGACCAGTTCTGCGCCCCCTCCAGGCCAGCCAACTTGGTGAGGCCCGTTTATGAGCCTCGGCTACCTTATGGCTAGGGCGTGGCGGTCAATTAACTGCTTGCTCCCTCTCCGGCCCAGCCAGGACCACTTGCTCTCACATTCCTACAGTCGCAGGACACCTCTGGCTGTGGTGGCCTCGCCACAGCTGTGGACGGGACGGAGCAGCCCGGCCGCCCTCCGGTGCTCCTGCTGCTCAGCTGTGCGGGGCAGGGCGTCCTGAGAGAAGGGGCTCCTCCGCCAGCGAGCTCCCGGCTCGGGCAGCGCCCTCCTCGGCGACCCTCTCCTCCCCACTCTTCTTCCTCCCCCACGCCTCGCGGGTCGCTGCAGGGCCGCCACACTGCCTTGCTGCTTCCTCACTCCCCACGTCCTTGCTTCCTTTAGCCAGCACGACCAACTGTCTGGCTTGCCTGCTTTTCAGCACCAGGCCGACCTGCTGGAGAGCCTCATCCCAAAGAGAGCTGCCTTCTGCTCTCTGAACAACCACCCCGCCCCCTCGTACACTGGGGCTACCAAGCTCAGCACTGATGGCCTCCCTTGATCTTCCTCTTCCAACTCTCCCGTTTGTCCAACTACCTACTAACCACGCCTAGTCAGAGTCCTACAGCCTCCAGGCGAGAGCAGTATGTTCCCCCAAACTGCTCTGTGTCCTCTACTCTGGGCACAGGAGCAGCTGAGCAGGAACCAGCACCCTCAGGAAGCAGAGGGAACGCAACAGAGGGGTCCAGGGCCCGACAGGAGAGAGGGGAGGTGGGAGAGGAGGACCGCGTTACAAAGGGCCGCTGTCTAGGAGGTTTAAGAAAACAACCCCTTTGGCCAGACAAGCAGCCTGGAGGAATTGAAGGCACCGAAGCCTGCCTTCTGCCCAAGGCTTCCTTTATGTTCGTTCTGGGGATTGAACCCAGGAGCATTCTACCTCCCAGCTACATCCCCGGTCCTATTTTATTTTCATTTTGAAACAGGATCTCACTAGGTTGATGAGTCTCACTACTTGCTGAGGCTGTCCTCGAACATGCGATCCTCCTGTCTCAGCCTCCCAAGTACTGGTATTACAGGCATGTGCCACTAAGCCTAGCTTAGGTTGTCCATTTGTAAACCACAGTTTCTAGAATCAGAGAAGAAACTGCCAATCATTGAAGTCCATTCTGTCTGCTTTGGCCTGTATTGATCTATAAGGAATTTAACCAATAACCCTTTGAAGAAACCCTAAATTTATAATCTAATGGGATGAAGAAACTTGAACAGCAGTTGTTTATCAGGAAAAAAAAAAAAAAAAAAAAAAGAATGAGCCAAAGTACTTCAGAAAAGAAACTAGTGAAAATATAAATATTTGAATAAGCTAAAAAATAAACATTTTTGGTAATCTTCCCTTACTTGGACTCGAATGCAAACAGGCAGCTGATGAGCAGAGCTGTTTCCTTCTGGAGCACAGACGTGCACATTCAACGCGAGCACGCTTGCCAGCCAGCCAGCAGCCTCCTAACTGTTCTGAAATCACCATGTTGCTTCCTCACAGACACAGCACTCTGCAGGGGCACAGCACGCTGGCCCCAGGGCTGCAACGGGAACTGCCGGGCTCCCTGGACTCGCTGAGGACGGAAGGACTCCGGAAACCAGAGGGCCGCCAGCTAGGGGGGAGGTGGGCGGGTTCCGCTACATCTCGGAACAGTTCTGTGTCTCACCACCTAACACATCTACTGACACTTAACAGAGTGGCAAATGTTTCTCCTGGACATTTCTATTTCCTGGACAAATAGATCCTGGGGAATGTTCTGGAATGTAGAAAAAGCAATTAGCCATTAAGAACATCCAGTAGTCTGCTTTAAAAAAAAAACTTGTGAAAGAGAATCAATACCAGAGTTATCCTCTCATCTCCAAATGCAATCAGCACAGCCATCTTTCCAGATCACTCACGAAGGCACGTGCGACATACATGTTAAGCATAAGACGCGGCCCCAGCCTCTGAGGGGGCCGAGATGTTTGGCAAGACAGAAATATTATGTAGACACTGGAAAACAACACTATGAGCAAAAGCTGTGATGTGTGAAAACTAATGTTAAAATATCTACCACGTTGAACCGTCATACCACAGAGTCTGGAGATCTCTGGAGCAAATATTTCATTTCTGGCAAGATCTTACAAAGCAGTAAGTGAGTGTGTGGTAAGCACTGGAGGCTGGGAACTACAGCCTTCTGAAAGCTCGTGACTGCATCGCAGAGCCAAATGCCGAGGGGAGGAACTCGTGGCAGGCCTCCCCGTCCTCTCGGGTAACTTCCCCAGCAGGTCATCTCTCCCGCCTGCTGCTAACGAAGAACCTTCCCAAGTCTGGGCCTTACGCTTCCTCTCCAAGGAACTGATCGATGAACCAAAGTACAACTATGGAAGAAACTATGATACAGTGATTTGAAGGAGGAGTGCAATCCTATATGAAGGGCAGAGGCCTTTGCCAGGATCCAGTGTTCGGTGCTTTGCCAAGTGTAGAAAGTAAACAGTGCAAAATCCCCGAGAAACCCAGGTGTGAGTCCACCGTAACGTGCACCCAGCCGGGTCCACACTTCAGAACCAGCAAAGCCCCGCTCCTCAAGCAGCTCGAACTGCTCGGAAGCTCCCTGTGCAGAGCCCAGCCCTGTGACCGCTCCTGTCCGTTTCCTCTGTGGTCAGTACCAGGCGCTACACCAGGCACAGAGGGCCACCCTTTGAGGTGCTCTGCATCCAGGAGGAGAGTGAAAGGAAAATCAACTCTTAGAATATTCTAGAATATGACTAGGGCTGTGAGAAAGAAGGATGCTGTGATAAAGAAAAGACACTTGAAAAGGCCGGGAGAGAGGTGACGCCAGGTTTATGAGATCCGTCGACTGGGTAAAGGGCATTCCAACAGAGCAGCCCAGTGACAGATCACAGGGCAACAAGAAACTGCAAGGCGACAAAAGGTGCTGGACAGCTGGCTCGCGAGGAGGCCGAAGGGAAAGGCGGGGGCAAAATCATGAAGGTCTCCTGCAAGAGAGAGCCAGGCGGACGTGCGTGGGGCGCAAGAGGAGGCCGGTCCAGCGGCAAGGGCTCCAGATGAGAAGAAATAATGAAGGCCCAAGTTAAGGGTGAGGCATTAGGTCCCAAGAGAGGTGAGAAAGGAATCACGGTGTACTCATGAGAGAAAACCAACTAGGAAGGAGGTGGAGGAGGAGACGGGGCTCCCTCCAGGCCCCTGGCTTGCACACGTATAGAGAAAGCAGCAGCACCTCCCAGCAAGTCAGGAGCTTCCCAAATGCACACTAATGAAGGGGTCTGGAGTCTGCCGGAGAACACTTTAAAAACTGCCCTACGTGATAACATAAACCAGACAGAAGCACAATCAGAGCCATGCCCAGGCTCCTCCTACTCAAAACGCACCCCGCCAACAGTGACTCCCCTTCAAACGTGTGTTCAGCTGAGAGCCCTGGTGTCTACTCTCTTCCGCTCGGACTTATCAGGCTCCTGAGACCCGGGCACACCACAGCAACATCAGACCCTGAAACTCTCCAAATAAAAACCTCCAATGCATGGACACTGTAAAAAGAGGACTGAGTAAGAGAAGCTTTCATTCTGTTCAAACCTAACTGCCACTTCTTACAATGCGTTTTTATTCAAAAATCAATACACACACACTTGCCCAGAAAAAAAGTTTTCATATCATATTAGCATTCTTTTTTCCTGAGTGTTTCCAGAAATATTCACACTCTGCTCAAAGTCAGTAGAGGTATCCATAATGGAATCCACTACTAAATCTTTCACTATTTTAAAATGTATTTGTTTTATAATTGTTAACATCAAAAGTAGGACTAGAGCCGGGCGTGGTGGCACACGCTTGTAATCCCAGCATTTGGGAGGCTGAGACCAGAGGATCCGGGTTCGCAGCCAGCCTCAGCTACCTAGTGAGGCGCTCCGCAACTTAGTGAGACTCGGTTTCAAAATAAAGAATAAAAAATAGGGCTGAGGGTGTAGCTCGGAGGTAGAATGCCCCTGAGTTCAATCCCCAGTACC
>PVLC010006510.1:31896-53906 GCA_004027655.1 Graphiurus murinus | reverse complement strand
GTAGGACTAGTAACAAGGAATTAACCATCATGTTTTGGGAAAAAATAACAAATTTCTCTGCCCTGAAAGATCTGTCACAGAAACACTGGATCTCAGAGTTCCAAGATGAGTCACTCTGGCAGTGTCTGATTCTTTCTGCTACCCCCCAGCGAGGGTGACCCTGGCAGGGAATGCGCCACCTCCACCAGGACTGGCCGCAAGCCGGACTAGCTCCCAGCACTGCTGTGAACTCCAGAGGTGGAAAGAGTGGTGAGGAATGAGAGTTCTTAACAGAGTTTCTAATTATCTCCCCACAAATTACTTAGTAATTATAAAAGGAAAAACTTTAAAGAAACCTGATGACCCGAGCGTTTAGAGTTAATGAAGCCAGCAACGGGACAAAGTGAATCGCGCGCGCCTGGAAGGACAGCACTTGTGTGGAACTCCTGCCGCAGAGACGTGAACAGACCTCAGAAAACTCAAACTGAGGGACATTCTACAAATTACTGGCTTGTATGTTTCAAAAATGTCAAAGACACAAAGAAAAGCCACACAACTGTTTCAGATTAAAGGAAGACTAATCAGCATCATTGGGATAACTGATAAAATGTAAAAATCATGGATCAGATAACAGTACTAAATTTTCTGGGGTTTTTTGTTTTGTTTTGTTTTTGTTGTTGTTTTGTTGGGGGTTTTTTTGTGTGTGTGTGGTACCAGGGATTGAATCCAGGGGCATTCTACCTCCCAGCTACACCTCCAGCCCTTTTTTAAATTTTTATCTGGAAACAGAGTCTTGCTAGGTTGCTGAGACTCTCACTACTTGCCGAGGCTGTCCTCGAACCTGCAATCCTCCTGTCTCAGCCTCCCAAGTACTGGGATTATAGGTGTGGCAAATTTTCTAATTTTTTTATTACTGTGGTTTTGTAAATAATGCCCTTGTTCTTAAAAAATACACACTAATTATTCAGGAATAAAGAAACATAATGCTTTCAACTAGTTTTAAAATAGTTCAAGGGTGTGTGTGTGTGTGTGTGTGTGTGTGTGTGTGAGTGTGTGTGTGTGAGAGAGAGAGATAAACTGACCCAGAGACACAGAAGCAGGGAAACAGTGTATATGTATACACAAATGAAGCAAACCAGCAACAACTGGTAACCTGGGTAAAGGGCTCTAAGAGTTCTTTGATCTATTCTTGTAACTTTTATGTTTGAAACTATATCAAAATTTAAAATTTATCCAAAAAATAAGTTTACCAATTTTATGCGACAATATTAAAAACTGTGTTAGCCCACTTTAAGAGTTCAAGGGTTCACTCAGTAAAAGTGACATATCTCAGTTTTACATATTTCAAATGAACCTTTTCTGAATTATCTATACCATTTATTTTGGTATGTCACATTTCCAGATTACCATTTACTAAATGTTCTTAATTGTTGACCTCTGTTTTAGCAGTCATCACCCTAACTAAAGTGGTGGAAACTCTGAAGAGTACCACTGAGGATTTTCTCTGCTGGAGAGGCCCCCAGCCCGCCCCCATACCTGGACACCCTGAGGCCATGGTGCTGGACAGCTGAGCGGCCCCAGGCTACAAGACACACAAGGCTGACCCAAGAGCTGACAACTCCCACACTCCTGCAGCTTTGTGCTAACGCCCGCGCCTACGACAGTTCTGTAATGCCTCGTGTGAGGTCAATAGTAACAACAGTAATACTGACTGTATACTTACATTATCCTTCTTACTCATCTGGCCAACAGACACACTTAAAATATTTAGTATTAGGAAGTGAAAAAGAAAAAATAAGCACCTTTACTCACTTTGTTAAGAATGTTGATTCACTGGTCTCATCTTGGGAGAGGAAAGGGAGAAATGATTTGGTCATACCTATCAAAATTTTAAACACACACACTACTCTGACCCAGCATTTCACTTCTTAGTGATAATTTACTATTCAGAAATAATGCTGTAAGTGCACAAAATTTTTGAACAAAAAGTTCTTAATGTATTTATGTACAGATACATGTATATTTTCTTCTCCTTCCTTCCTTCTCTCTCTCTCTCTCTCTCTTTCTCCTCCCTTTGTGGTACTAGGGATAAAACTCAGGGGCCTTCTACCTCTGAGCTATACACACAGCCCATTTTTTTTTAATTTTTATTGTATTGTATTGTATTTTGAAACAGGGTCTCACTAAGTTGCTGAGGCTGGCTTTGAACCTGACCTCAAATCTGCGCTCCCCTATCAGCCTCCCCAGTACTGGGATTACAGGTATGTGTCACTGAGCCCAGTAGGAAACATTGTTTTATTTATTTATTTATTTATTTATTTATTTATTTATTTATTTATTTATTTATTTGGGGGGATTGAACTCAGAGGAATTCTACCTCCGAGCTACACCCTCCAGTTCTAGTTTTTTATTCTTTATTTTGAAACAGGGTCTCACTAATTTGTGGAATGCCTCACTAGGTAGCTGAGGCTGGCCCCAAACCCGGATCCTCCAGTCTCAACCTCCCAAATGCTGGGATTACAAGTGTGCGCCACCACGCCCTGCTGGAAGCATTGTTTTAAATAGTAAAATGCTACTAAAAATCTGTGTCCATCAATGAGGCACTTAAATATCGATATGTCATCTATCCATTCAATAGCATATTATAAAACCACTAAAGAAAATGAGTGAAACAGAGAAATATTAAGATACCAAGATATATTATCTGGTGGGGAGAAATACTGAACAGCATATCTATCATAAAATCCTTCTTACTTAAAAAGGAAGGAGAGTGGAAGAAGTTATCCCAAACTATAAATAATGACTGCTTCTAGGTAGAGAACTACAAAGTCTTACAAATTTTTTATAATTTTTATAATGTTTATTTTACCCAAAAACTGTTATTGTTTTCTAAGAAGAAAAACTAAAAACCTATATTAAAAGAGAGGCAACTTTAAACAATCCACAGCAAATATCAGAACAGATACCACCTCATAATCCTTAAAAACTGCTACACTAGGTACCCTTACTTATTTTCAGGAGCAGGACTATTTTTCTCAAATACGATCCCACTCAAAAGCCCATACATATGGCCTAATAACGAAGCTCTCCGCCCTCCACCCTCTGACCCAGGGGAGCTCCGGCTGAGAGGCGAGGCAGCCAGAGGAAATGTGAAGACACTGGCCACAAGCAGGCCAGCTGGGTACGCTCGGGGCTGCAGCCCCGTGGGAAGGGCCTCAGCACAGTGCCCACGGTCAGGCTCCGTGTGCTTCGCCTCGTGTGCACCACGACTGGGAGAAGCATTCCATCTCACCAAACATGTACAGAAGAGCTATTATTTCTCCAAGACTCTGAACCCTCCTCTATGGCTTCACCATAACAGTATGGTCATATTATCAGCTCCCGCTGTCCTCTTCCGAGCTGATGGAGATCTCATTTGAAAAGGTTGGAAGGAATGGGTGTGGTGGCTCATGCCCGTAACCCCAGTACTTGGGAGGCTGAGACAGGAGGATCGTAGATTCGAGGCCAGCCTCAGCAACCTAATAAGACTGTTTCAAAATAAAAAGCAAAATAGGGATAGGAGTGTGTCTCATGGCTTAGAGGTAGACCACCCCTGGGTTCAATCACTAGTTCAGCGGAGGGAGGGAGGAAGGGAAAGGAATAACCTAAGATCAAAGTATTCTGTCATATGCTAATCACCTAAATGACTACCACTTTCACTTTGTGAAAGGACTTGAAAGTTTTTTGACTAACAGACTCACGATTTAAAATATAAATACAAAAAGACCCAGTACTGCTATGGTACACCACCCACCGACCCTCTGTAGAGATGACAGTCCACAAGCCCGCCGGTCAGACACAGCCCTTGCCTCTGGGGCCTGGGTGGCCTGGCGTGGTATCTGCGGCCACTCTTACCTTGGACTTGGCATGCCAAGTGAAGTGCAGGAAGTTTGTCTCACTGGGCACTAACAGGTTAAAGGACAGAGCGTAGTGACTAATAAGGTCATTTCTCACATAATACAGTTCTGCGTCAAGACCTAGAAAAAAATAGAAGAAAAAATCATTAAACACCTAGAATTCCTTCAAAATCAGGGCCATCGGTCTTTAAAATACTAATGCTAGCGTGAAGACAATACTGACGCACAATATTCCTCACAAACAGCTCACAGCATGCTGCATCATGAACCAAGATGAAGAGACCAAAGTCCAACACAAGCGCTCTCCGGCTAGAACAGGTGCGCTGGGGCCAGAACTGGTGGCCACTCTGCCTCCCGAGGGCCAAGGCCTTCTGGCCTTCTGGAAACAGTTGTCTCAGAGTAATGCCTACAAAGAAACACCCTTTCTTGCAAAAAGCTGATGCAGATTTGGGAAGAGAAATTCAAAATGGAAGGGAGCCTGGCACCAGATCAAAACGTACAGGTGAGCCAAGGCCTCCAGCCAGCCAGAGACCACTTCTGCTTTCCCGTAAGAACGCCGTCCTCAGCGCTAAGCAGCACTGACCTCGGTACACGCCAGGCAGGTCTGGGGTCTAGGTGCTCCTCCCTGCCCTAGACGAAAGCTGCATGACACCACGCTCCCCATCACCTCCTCAGGCTCAGGAGTCTGCACAAAGCACCCCCTTAGAACTTGCTGAACAACAGGCTGGTGCAGCTCCCACACAGTGTGACTGACGGGCCTCCCAGGTTTCACGCGTTCCACGCTACGTTCCACGCGATCTTCCCCGCCAAGGCCACATCCATTGCCAACACATTTCACTGCCTCCAATTCTGCCAAACCCTCTCACACTACCTCTATTTAATATTTTTTTAAAATATCCCAAGTGGTTTCTGTGTGTGGTATGTGTGTGGTGTGTGTGTGTGTGTGTGTGTGTGTGTGTGTGTGTGTATGTGTTTTACTGGAAATTGAACTCTGAGGCATTCTACTTCCAAGCTATGCCCCCAGCCCTATTTTATTTATTTGAAAACATTCTTGCTAAGTTGCTGAGGCTGTCCTCGAACCTGCCATCCTCCTGTCTCAGCATCCTAAGTGTTGAGATTGCAGGCATACACCACCACATCCAGCCCCAATGCCATTTTTTTTTTTTTGCAGTACTGGGGATTGAACTCAGGGGCATTCTACCTCCGAGCTACACCCCCAGCCCTATTTTTTTATTCTTTATTCTGAAACAGGGTCTCACTAAGTTGCGGAGTGCCTCACTAGGTAGCTGAGGCTGGCCGCCAACCCGGATCCTCCCGTCTCAGCCTCCCGCCCGGCTGTCCAATGCCATTTTTGAACATGGATTTATCGAGGACGATCTCAAACTGCATGTGCTCAGGAATGCACCTGTCTCTACATATAGTAACAGCAAGTCTTCCTATATGAATTCGGGTGAGTTTACCCAATAAGAGCACCTTGATGTCTTTATTCAGAGACTGCTTTGAAAATGATCCCCAGAACTCGTAATAAACACTTCTCCACTCTTTCATCTCCTGGTTGTGCTTGTCAGCTCTGCACTTGCCAGGGGTCAGCCATGTTTATGGTTACAGATTTAGCAAAGTCTCGGAATACAGGCCAACATTTAAAAATCAACTGTATTTCTATACTAGCAGTAACTGGAAAAAATTTAAAACACTTTAACATTAAAAAACAAATCTAGTGAGGTAGAATTGATGAAAAATTTTAAGTAGGTAAACAGGAAACATAAAAGGATAAGGGAAATAAAACTTTAATATAAAAATCTTAGCTGGGCATGGTGGCGCACGCTTGGAATCCCAGTACTTGGGAAGCTGAGACCGGAGGATCCGGGTTCACGGCCAGCCTCAGCTACCTAGTGAGGCACTCTGCAACTTAGTGAGACCCTGTTTCAAAATAAAGAATAAAAAATAGGGCTGGGGGTGTAGCTTGGAGGTAGAATACCCCTGAGTTCAATCCCCAGTACCACAAAAAAAAAAAAAAAAAAATTAAAACCACAATGAGAACCATTAGCACCCAAGAGAGTAACTAAAGTTGAATGTTGGTAAGGGTGTAAGACAATTCCAACTCACACACACTGCTGGGAGTGTAAAATGCTCAACTTTGAAAAGCTAGCAGCGTCTTATGAAGCTAAACACACGCCTACTCTGTGACCTGCAATCTCACTCCTAGTTAATTATCCAAAAGAAATGAAAACATTATGTCCACAAAAAGACTTGTGCACAAATGTTCATAGATCTTTTCTTCATAGTTAAAACTGGGGGGAAAAAAAGTAAAAACATAAATGCCCATCAACAGAATGGCTGGACAACCAATGGACTACTACTCACCAATTAAACTGTTGAGACCGTGACAAGGATGACTTTCTCAGATGAAAGAAGCTAGACACAGAGAATATAAACTACATGATTATATTTATATAAAGTTCTAGAACAGATGAAACTAATTTGTGGTGATAGAACTCAGATCAGTGGTAGCCTGGAGAGAAACAGAGGTGAAAGGAAGACTGGAATTACAAGAAGGCCCCAGGAACTCCCTGGAGTGAGAGCCGCGGTTCGTCCTTGACAGAGCCCTCAGTTACACAGGCACATACATTTGTAGAAGCCTGAGAAAGTTAGCTGAACCAACTGAACATTTGAAAGCTACACATTAGTATATGTAAAGCTTACTTGTTTTGTTTTGTTTTGTTTTTTGTACTGGGAATTGAACCCAAGACATTCTACCCCTGAGCTACATCCCTAACCCTATCTTATTTTTTATTTTGGAACAGGGTCTCACTAAGCTGCAAAGGGCCTCACTAAGTTACTGAGGTTGGACTCGAAACTGTGATTCTCTTGTCTCAGTCTCCAAAGTACTGGGATTATAAGCATGTGCCACCATGCCCAGCTTACTTTCTTTTCTAATCTCAATAAAATTGTAAGTCATAGAATAGTACAAGCACTAACATAAAAAGCGTTAGGAAAGACATTAATCTTGAGTGCTGAACAACTTCCAAATTAAGCTTCACACATCTTTCACAAGGAAATAAAAAACTCTGTTCCTCATAAATAACCTTTTCCTGTCATTACTGGTAATAATAACAAAACAATGTGTAAATATTTAAGTTTTCCAAGACACGGTTCAAAGTACCAAGAATATCCAGAGGCTAAGCAAATCCACCGCCCCCAGAGCAATCAGACAAGAAATAAAGATGCGCGAGCCGTCCTCAACCACGCCTGCAGCTGTTCCTAATGTGTAGTTCAGCCCTGCTAGAACCCTCCAAATTCTTAGCCCATGAGATGAGACTGAGATCCAGTCCCTCCCGAGTCCTCCCCAAACTGCTCCTGGTTCCCGCCTCTATCAAGCCAAACTCTTCGACCAAGCCCTGGTTCCCAAGTAGAGAGCATTCTCTTGGAACACGCCACAGCGACCGCTCCACAACATCCCCACTGAAGGCTGAACGAAGATTCCTACACTGGGCTCTCTCTCGGCCTTCTGGAACCTACCTGGACCTCACCTGCGCTGGCCGGTCTCACACTGGCCATCCACACCTGATCCCCTTCAGTGACCCCTCTCTGTCACGCCTAACACCAGTCTGGTGTGCGCCCACCACCTCCTTGCGCTCCTGAAGTGTGACTGTCCCCCGGCCTGGCGAGACCCAAAAGGCCCATCTTTCCACCTCAGGCCCACCAGACGATACGTGAGCAGTCTTATCAAAGTGGGTCAAACCATGCTACCTCTACCCTTCCTTCCCAGTATCTGAGCGACCTCATTCGTTGAGCATTCTGGAACCAGTTTATAAAATGCCTTTCTTTTCCCACCACCCCCTTGGTACCAGAGATTGACTCCAGGGGCATGAGGCCTATGAGCTAGACCCTAGCCACTCTTATTTTTTATTTTGAAACAGGGCCTCGCTCAGTTGCTGAGGCTGGCCTCAAACCCGATATCCTCCAGTCTCAGCTTCCCAGGTAATGGGATGACAGGCATGTGCCACCATGTCTGGCTAGCCTATAAAATTTCTATATATCCTTCTCCTATGACTCATCCTGGGAGACTACAATGTCCTTGAAAGCAACCTGCCCTTAAATGTTCCTTTGATTTCTCAATTCCAACACCAAGAGCACCCATTTCTATGGACTGTAGCAGTATCAAATGACTAGCTCCAAAATCCTGAAGGTTCTGTCTCCACAGCCCCTGGCTCTCCAGCCTGTCCTCGCCACTGCAACAACGGCCGCTCTCTGGGCTCAGCCATCTGCGGCACCTACCACCTGCATGCTCCTCCTCACCTTCTTACAGGCTCCAGCCCAACTACTTCAGTTTCCTCCCACCAGCACCCTCTCTCCACCGGCACCCCACTTACAAAACTCCCCCTCTGATTTGTCTTCTCTGGTGCTGTAACAGAATGCTGAGGAATTCTGAATGAAGCCACTCCTACAGAGTTACTACAAAATGATGCTCTAACAGCAACAAATATATCAATAAGCTGCTACAAACACCTACTGACCCCCAAAATAAAGTGTTTGAAATTAACTAACCTAGACCGAGGTACTAAAATTTAATACAATTATTAAACATAGTTGCTATTTTCTGACTACAGGTTTTGAAAACATTTGTTTTGAAATAGACATTCTTATGAGCTAAGGTAGTTATTTCCAGTTGGAAAGAATTTGAATTTCTTTAAAGAAAACACTGAAACTCTATTCAAATTTTCAACTACTAAATTTGGAAATACTGTCTGTTCTATCCTAAGACATTCCTGTAACACTGATAAGCTTATAAGTGGTTAGTAAATAACAATGCCAGTATAACTTGGGATGTGTGTGTGTGTGTGTGTGTGTGTGTGTGTGTGTACACGTGCCTGCGAGCACACCCACCAGTTCACATATGCATTGTCCCTGGCAAGGGGAACTGGAAGTGCAGAAGAGAATTATAACTCTGTATGCGAAAAGAAGGATCCTCACTCAGCTCAGCTCAGCTCAGCTCCTGCCACACAAGAGCCCTTTTGGCTCTGCTTCAAGAATATTAAAAATAGGGCCAGGCATGGTGGCGCATGCTTGTAATCCCAGCATTTGGGAGGCTGAGACCAGAGGATCCAGGTTCGAGGCCAGCCTCAGCTATCTAGTGAGGCACTCCGCAACTTAGTGAGACCCTGTTTCCAAATAAAGACTAAAAAATAGGGCTGGGGGTGTAGCTTGGAGGTAGAATGCCCCTGATTTCAATTCCCAGTACCACACACACACAAAAAAGAAAAGAATATTAAAAATGGTCCTCTGCACCCCTGGCTCCTTTCTCAGCCAAGCACCGGCAGCTTCTGCGGCTCGCACTGGCTTACAAAGGACTGCACCTCCACTGTGCTCCATGCAGGCCTGTGGTGTCCGCCCGCCTACCTTTCACCAGCTGTGACTCTCCTCCGAGGCTCCGCCACACTAAGTGACTGGATGGCTACCAAGGTGATCTCAGAAGGTACCAAGTATGCTTTGTTAGTACTCTGGTCTGAAAATTACAGATGTTTTAAGAGGTCTGCCCTTGACCTTATTTTTCCCATAAATCCTGTTATTTGGGGGGAATACGCAATCTTGAAGATTTGGGGGGGGTGCATTTGACTTTATAACAGAAATGCTTATGTTCTTCAAATATACTATTGAATGCTAGGCGGGGTACAGCAAGCAATTTGTGACTATATACAAAGTTTTATAAATATTTACAGTCTTTGGCCCACTAATTTCAATAATAAAAATCCTTCCTAGAAAAATCAAGGATAAACACTAATTTTATGTAAAAAGATATTAATCAAAATAATACTTTACATTGATGAAAATAATATAAATTTCCAGCAACAGAGCAGTGATTGATAAACTATAATACATCTATAAGAGAACAATACTTTTCAACATTCTCTCTTTGGAGAAGAGGTTTCACCCCAGGCAATTACACCCTTTTCATTCAGATCACCCCTTACTCATCCATGCAACATACTGGGCGCCCCTGTTATTTTTATTTACTTTTGTGTGTGTGCGTGTGTATGTGTGTGGTACAGGGGATTGAACTCAGGGGCATCTACCTCCAAGCTACACCCCAGCCCTATTTTTTATTCTTTATTTTGAAACCGGGTCTCACTAAGTTGCGGAGTGCCTCACTAGGTAGCTGAGGCTGGTCACGAACCCAGATCCTCTGGTCTCTGACTCCCAAATGCTGGGATTACAAGCGTGTGCCACCATGCCCGGCTCCCTTTTTATTTTATTATTTGGAAACAGGGTCTCACTCAGTTACTGACAGCTTGACTAAGTTGCTGAGGCTGGCTTCAAACCTGTGATCCTCCTGTCTCAGCATACCAAGTAATGGGATTATAAACTTGCGCTATCACACCCAGCTGGATACTCTTTTAAAGACAGATATAATGATCAAAAACAGTGACTGAAAACAGAAGGCAAAACAAAGCTGCTACAAATAAATTTAATGAACTGGGTTTTGCCTAAAATGTAACATTAAGTGAAGACAGGCAATATACAAACTAGATACAACAAATTTTCAAAAATGTCTGGCTCCTAAACTTATTTAGGGTGTTCAAAAAATGTCCAGTAAATTAAAGTTAAGTATATATGAATATGCATGTTATATGTGTTCCATTTTTTTAAACAGAAAGGAAATAATCAAAAACTATTAACAGTAGCTAATTATAAATAATGGACTGTGGGTGATTTTTATTGTATGGTTTTTATCTTTTCTTTGTTTCCTACAAAATATAACTGGAAAAACTTTCAAAAACATGTTCAAAAATATATAGAAGCCAAGAGCCAGGTACCATGGCACACGACTGTAATCCCAGTACTGGAAGGCTGAGACAGAAGAATCACAGGTTCAAGGATAGCTTCAGCAACACAGCATGACTCTCAGCAAACTAGTGAGACCCTGTTTCCAAACAAAATATAAAAAGGGCTGGGGGTGTAGCTCAGAGGGTTCAATTCTCAGTACTGCAAAAAAAAAAAAAAAAAAAACCATTTGTAAAGACATTATCTTTAGTATATCAAGGCTAACACAAATAATGATAAATGATTCCTGACTAAAATTCCTTCCAACTTTCCAACTTAAAAGATCTGGTTTTGCGGGCGTGGTGGCGCACCCTTGTAATCCCAGCATTTGGGAGGCTGAGACCGGAGGATCTGGGTTCGCGGCCAGCCTCAGCTACCTAGTGAGGCATTCTGCAACTTAGTGAGACCCTGTTTCAAAATAAAGAATAAAAAAATAGGGCTGGGGGTGGAGCTCGGAGGTAGAACGCCCCTGAGTTCAATCCCCAGTACCGCAAAAAAAAAAAAAAAAAAGATCTGGTTTTAAGACCAGATATATAAAAAGGAAAAATGTGGCAAAGTCCTGTGAACTAAAAAGGGACATCAAAAGAGAAAGCCAGTGTGGAGAGAATCTCCACATGCAGCAGGGACAGCGGGGCTGACATGAGAAGGAAACTCTGAGACCCCTGCTCACCGTCTGCATCAGGGGAAACCCCTCAGACGAGAGAGACGGAACAAAGCTGTATTTTTTCAGGGGAATACGAAGCAGGCAAGGAATTCTATTTCCAGATAAACTCTGATCATATGCAAAGAAAACAGATTCTCAGAAGGCCTCAGAAAACATACTAATTACATATTACTCCCCAGAAGAGCTACTCCAAAACACAATGAGAGATTAATGAAACTTTTGTTCTTAACAAGAGAGAATCATTTTATAAGGAGAAGCAGGATACTTCATGATTAATGTATAGTAATCATGAATCTTTACTGTTCTGAGTCAAAATGTAAAGAACACCAGAAAAAAAGCAAAAATACTAACAAAATCCAAATGTTAAGTACAATTATGGTACAAAACTAGCATATAGAGAGTATAAAGTATATATCCATAATCAATATGGCCATAATTAATATACATCAAGATAGTACTCTATAGGAAATTCACTTTTCAAAGCATTCATAAGATAGTTATAAAAGGTAATCAGGTGCCTGGCGTAGTGGTGCATGCCTGTAATCCCAGTACTGGGAGGCTGAGACAGGAGGACCACAGGTTCGAGGACTGTCTCAGGTACTTAGCAAAACCCTATTTCCAAATAAAAAATAAAGAAGGGCTGGAGATGTAGCTCAGAGGTAGAATGCTCCTGGTTTCAATCCCTAGTACCAAAAATAATTATAATGATGATGATGATGAGGCCAGGCATGGCAGTACAGGCCTATAATCCCAGTAGTTCAGAGGCTGAAACAGGAGGATCACAGGTGAGAGGGCAGCCTCAGCAACTGAGACCCTGTTTGAAAATAAGAAATAGCCGGCTGTGGTGGCCCACGCTTGTAATCCCAGCATTCGGGAGGCTGAGACCGGAGGATCCGGGTTCGCAGCCAGCCTCAGCTATCTAGTGAGGCACTCCGCAACTTAGTGAGACTCGGTTTCAAAATAAAGAATAAAAAATAGGGCTGGGGGTATAGCTCAGAGGTAGAATCCCCCTGATTCAATCTCGAGTACCGCAAAAAAAAATAAAAAGAAAAATTAAAAAAAGAAAAGAAAAAATAAAATAGGTCTGGGGGTGTATCTTGGCAGTAGAATGTCTCTAGGTTCAACCTTCAGTAGCAATAAATAAATAGTAAACAGTAATCAGTCCTAAAGAAAGTAGAATGTGTTTCTTAAGGCAGAAAATGTGTAGACCACAATGTGACCACAGAGCACTGAGGAGGAGGCAGGGAGACAAGGCCATTTACCACATAGATACGGAAGTACAACCTACCTCAAAAAAGAGTCACCTATATTCTTGATCCTTACACAAGACTTTATTGGACAAAAAGCAGGCATATGATCCAGCAATACCACTTCTGGGTATCTACCCAAAAGAACAGAAACCAAACTATCAGATCAACGCATGTGTATCTATGTTTATAGATGCACAATTCACAATTGCCAAACTATGGAACCAGCCAAGATGTCCATCAACAGATGAATGGATTACAAAACTATGGGATATGTACACAATGGAATTTTACTCAGCCATAAAGAAGAACAAAATCATGTTATTTGCAGGGAAATGGATGCAACTGGAAAACATTATGTTAAGTGAGATTAGTCAGTCACAAAGAGTAAAAAAGCAATGTTCTCCCTAATATGCGGATGCTAGGGAGAAGATGGGGCATAAGAGGGACTCCAGATGAAAAAGGAGAGACCCTCGATAAGCAAAGAAGGTGACTTAACTGAAAGTGATGGATGGGGGCGCACCCTAATACACATGATGTACTTTCACAAATATATCAAAAACAATCACTAAACTGAACTTGAGAAGGAGGGAGGGCGAAGGAGTGGGGTGGGAATTGGGGAAGGGTTAAATGAGAAATACGTGCATGTATGCCTTTATCAGCTTGTACCTAACAAAGATGTATGATTACAATGCACCAATCAATAAAAAAAAAGAAGAAGAAAAGAAAAGCAGGAACATGGAGGAAAAGGATGTAAAGGATTGGCAATGCATAATTAAATGATGTACAGTATTTTTCATCTTCTTTATGGCCCTGTATATTTTCCAAGTAGTCACAATGAGTATGTTATACCTTATATAATCGGGAAATAAAAGAGAGTTTCAAATAAATTTATTTTTGAAAAATATGAGATCTGCAGAGATGCAGAGAATATCATACTTTTTTTCCTGAGCTTATTCTTTTTCTTTCTTTCCTCTATCATACACTCAAAAAATTTCTAAAGAAATAGTAAAAAATAAGACAAGCTATTCTTTTCTTTCAAGGGATGGGGATTGAAGCCGGGGCATTCTACCTCTGTGCTACACTACAGCACTATTTTTGTTTTTAAACAGGGTCTCAAGCCAGGCATGGTGGCGCACACTTGTAATCCCAGCATTTGGGAGGCTGAGACCGGAGGATCCGGGTTCTCGGCCAGTCTCAGCTATCTAGTGAGGCAGTCTGCAACTTAGTGAGACCCTGTTTCAAAATAAAGAATAAAAAATAGGGCTGGGGGTACAGCTCAGAGATAGAATACCCCTGGGTTCAATCCCCAGTACCGCAAAAAAAAAAAAACAGAGTCTCACTATGTTGCTGAGGCCCTCACAAAATTACTAAGGCTGGCCTGGAACCTGTGATCCTCCGGTCTCAGTCTCCCAAGTACTGGGATTACAGGCATGCACCACCACACCCAGCTTTATCTACTCCTTTCTAACTGTTACTAAGCTTTAGTGCTTCAAACATGATAATAGCAAATAAATGCAGACTGAACGCTGTGGTTATCACTGTCAGAGTGGAGTGGTAGATGTCAACAGAAGTAAAATGGACAGTGAGGCATGGCTTTAGAGAGGCGGTGAAGGAAATATGTATTCAGTAATGCTTTACTAAGACAGTTCTACCGCAAGCCAAGAGTAGGGTGACTATGAGACCAGGAGGCGGGGACTAGTTCCAGAAGAGAGTGACTGAGAAGGCTGGGGTGCCGGAAAGTTCCAAGGGCTGAGAAAAGAACAAGTCTAAGGCAGTCACTATAATGAATGATTTGGAAAAGATTCCTGGGAAGTGGCACCAGCATGATCCAAGGGGTAACAGCTAGGAGAAAACCGGGGTAAATTCCGATACTCCACTGGGATAAAGGGAAAGAAGTATTGGAAAGCCAGAGTCAGAGGACAAAGTCGCTGAGGAGCACTTCTTAGAGATCTGGTGCCTCTCACAACTCTTAACGGGTTTAAGGTCACGTAAGTAAATATCATACAAATAAAAAGAGAAGATAATGCTAAGTCACTATTCTGAGGTAAAACAACCACAGAAAGAATATATGCGACAGTTCCTCAATGAAAAATTCAAAAATGAAATTAAGAAAAAAATTCCATTTACAAAAGGATCCAAACGAACAAAATACTTAGGAATAAATATAGCCAAAGAAATAAAACACTCATACACTGAAAACTACAAAACATTGTTGAAAGAACTGAAGATCTAATAGAAAAACATACCATATTCATGGATGAGGTCTAATATTGTTAGGATGAAAATACTATCCAAAATAATTTACAAATTTAGTGTAATCTCTATCAAAATCCTAATTGCCTTTTTTTTTTTGTAGAAATGGTAAAGCAGATCTTCAAATTAAAATAGAACTGCAAAGCAACCCCCAATAGCCAAAACAATCTTAAAAAAGAAAATAATTAGAGGACTAACACGGCCCAGTTTCAAAACTCATTACAAAGCTACCTTTTTGCTTGTTGTACTAGGGACTGAACCCAGAGGCTTTCTATCTCTGAGCTACACCCCTAACCTCATTTTATTTTGAAACAGTCTCACTAAGTTGCAGAAGGCCTCACTAAGTTGCTGAGGCTGGCCGCAAACCTGTGATCCTTCTGTCTCAGCCTTCCAAGTACTGGGATTACAAACGTGTACCACCTGGCCACAAAGTGACGTTAATCAAAACAGTGTGGCACTAGCACAATGACAGCCATGGAGACCAGCGTAAAGAATTGAGACTCCATCCAACTGTACCACTCCTGGGTATCTTTCCAAAGGGACTGAAATCAAAAAATTATGGTAACATATGTATATCCATGTTTATAGCAGTACAGTTCACAATAGTCAAATTATGGAACTAACCTAGGTGTCCACCATCAGATGAATGGATTACAAAATTGTGGGATACACACACAATGGAATTCTCATCAATAAAGAACAAAATTATGTCCCTTGCAGGAAAATGGATGGACCTGGAGAACATTATGTTAAGTGAGATTAACCAGTCACAGAAAGTGAAGGGTCTTATGTATTCCCTAATATGCGGAAGCTGTGGAGTAATTGGAATACCAGAGGGACTCGAGCTAATGCCAGGGAGGTGGTCTAGAGGAAGGGGAGGGGGGAGAGGGAGGATCAGTGAAGGAAACACTTCCATCGACATTATATACATATGTGAGAATGCCAATGCCAACCTCAATACCCTGTATGGGAAAGAGGGGGATACAGAGGGAGCCAGGGAAAGCCCACCAAGTGCTGTGTGCATGTATGTCACTATCATATGATTTATGTTATGATGTGAGACTATCATGCAACAATAAATGTAAGAAAGAGAATTGAGACTCCAGAAATAAATGAATTTCTGCCTAATCAAGTTTTTGACAAGGGTTCCAAGATCATTTAACAAAGAATGAATAGTCTCTTCAACAGATATCCATATACAATGGGTTGAAATTGGCCCCCTACCTCACACCATATATAAAAGCTAATTCAAAATGGATCAACAACCTATGAGCTAAACACAGAACTATTAGGAGAAAACGTAGGAGTAAATCTTCATGACCTTCAATTTGGTAATGGATCCTTAGATAAGACACCAAAACCATGAGCAACAGAAGAAAAAAGTAGGTCAGTTGGATTTCACAAAACTTTTTAAATTCTGTACAACAAAAGCCAATGACCAAAGTGAAGACAAACTACAGAAAAGAAAACATTTGCAAATCGTGTATCTGATAAGGTTCTAGTAGTCAGAATATATTTTTTAAAAAACCTTCTAGCTGGGTGTCGTGACACACACCTGTAATCTCAGTACTTGGGAGGCTGAGACACAAGGATTGCAGGTCCAAGGCCAGCCTCCCAACTTAGTGAGACCCTCTGCAACTTACTGAGACCCTGTTGCAAGACTAAGAAAATAAAAAAGGACTGGAGTGTAGCTCTGAGGTAGAATGTCCCTGGGTTCAATCCTCAGTACCACAAAAGGGGGTGAGGGGTGGGGGGCGGGGAGGCAGAGAACATGAATAGATATTTCTCCAAAGAAGATAAACAAATGCCCAACAAACACATGAAAAAAATGTTCAGCATCATTCACCACTGGGGAAATGAAAATCAAAACCAAAATGAGGTAATGCTTCACACTCACTAGAATAGCCATAATCAAAACAGAGAAAGGCAAATGTTAGTGAGGATGTGGAGAGACCAGAACCATTGGATACTGTTAGTAGAAATGCAAAATGGCTCCGTTCCCATAGAAAACATTTTGGTAGTTCCTCAAAAAGTTAAACTAGCTATTACCATGTGATACTCCAAACTGGAAAAGAGGTGAAACAGTATATATCCACTTTTAGGTAAAAATCTTAGGCAATCTCTCCCGGGTCCCCTTAACCAAAGGTCAACAAGGCACCCAGTAACTAACCAGGATGTAAAAAAGAATTTTAACTATTATCTGCTTCTGTATCTGGTTTGCTGGTATGAGGAAGCTGTTTTGGCCACAAGATAGCATCTAAGTAAGATATGTTATCTGTCCTAAACAAACACCTATGATGTAATGGTTTTATAACCATAAAAAGCTGACTTTTCCATACCCCCAACTCTGTCACCAAGGGATATAAAACTGGCCCAAATCAACATTCGTGGCAGCAGCATTCACGTTGTTTGCCCCGGCCAGCCAGTAAATAAAGCAACCTCGTTGGCACTAGAGTCTGGTGTGTCTCTGTGGGTCACTTTGCAACAAAGGTACTCAAATCAAGTACATGTATATGCATATTCATAGTAGCATTATTCGTAATAGTTAATGTGTAAATGGCTCAAATGTTCATGAATAAATCAATGTATAAACAGATTGTGGTATAAATATAAAATCTTTTTTTTTTTTTTTTTTTGTAGAACTGGGGATTGAACCCAGGGGCATTCTACCTCCGAGCTACACCCTTAGCCCTTTATTCTTTATTTTGAAACAGGGTCTCACTAAGTTGTGGAGAGCCTCAGTAAGTAGCTGAAGCTCACCACAGACCTGGATCCTCTGGTCTCAGCCTCCCTAGTACTGGGATTACAAGCGTGCACCACCACACCCAGCTAAAATTAAATTTATTAAGCCACAAAAAAGCAATGATGAGCCGGTGTGGTGGCGCATGCTTGTAATCTCAGCATCTGGGAGGCTGAGATCGGAGGATCCGGGTTCGCGGCCAGCCTCAGCTACCTAGTGAGGCATTCCGCAACTTAGTGAGACCCTGTTTCCAAATAAAGAATAAAAAATAGGCCTGGGGGTATAGCTCGGAGGTAGAATGCCCCTGGGTTCAATCCCCAGTACCACAAAAAAAAAAAGCAATGATGAAGCCAGGCATGGTGACCCACACCTGTAATCCCAGTCTTTGGGAGGCTGAGATAGGAGGAATACAGGTTTGAGACCAGTCTCAGCAGTAACTTAGGAAGATCCTGTTTCAAAAAATAAAAAGGGCTGGGAGTATAGCTTGGAGGTAGAATGCCCCTGGGTTCAATCCCCAGCACCCCCCAAAAAAGCAATGATATAATGATTCATGCCTGCAAAACTTCATGCTTTCTAAAAACTGCCAGACACAAAAGGTCACAAATTGTCTGAATCCTTTTATATGAAATATCCAGAATAGATATAACCGTAAGGACAAAACACAGGCTGTAGTTGCCAGGACTTGAGGGAGAGAGGGATGAAAATAACTGCTTAGTGGGTAAAGGGGTTTTAATGTTTGGAACTAGAAAGAGGTGGTGGTGCACAACATGGTAAATGTACTAAATCCCATAGAGTTTTCACTTTAAAATGCTTAGTTTTGCATTATGTGAATTTCACCTCAACAAATACTATTATTAAGAAGCCAGGCACGGTGGTCCATGCCTATATTCCCAGTATTTGGGAGGCTGAGGCAAGAGGATCGCTTGAGCCCTCAAGGCAGCCAAAGCAACACAGTGAGAGTTCATCTAAAAACAAAACAAAACAACACACACACACATAAAGAGCTGGTCCCTGCACCTACAGGAGAAGAGAGTGTAATAAAAATGGATCCCAGTGATTGGAATGGATTATGAGGAAACTATCACAAAAGACGATCAGGTTTCAGTTAAGAAACCTGGAGAGAGAAAGCAGCACAATGAAGTCAGGAGAGAGCCGACTACAGAGCTGGAGTGTCAAAGACAAAACCAAAGGGCCAGGAGAACAGAGACAAGCAGAGGAGGTGGAGCGGGCGAGGGATAGGCTCTGCTGGGAGGTGGACAGGAAGAAAGCAGCCAGCCGTGCCCAAGGCCGCACTTTGCCATTCCAATGCACAGGGCATTTTTATTGTAAAAACACTTCAGCTGCTCAACTGCATTAGCCAGGCTTAAACTTCTCACTGCCAGTTGCACCAGTGTAGGAATGGTGCACTCTTGTTAGAATGTGTCACATTTGTTTATAATTTTATTTTTAAACACCACAAATCTCATGCAGAAAAACTAAAGTTATTCCTGCAAAATGCTCTAGAACCATCAAGAAAAATTCACTTTCCTAGATAATCTTAAACCCAAACTTAATGCAAGGCCTGTACTCTGCATGAGCTGGCCTACTAAGTTCAAGTTCCTTTTTTTCCCCCCTTTTCGGTACTAGAGATTGGACCCAGAGGCATTCTACCTCTGAGCTACACCCTCAGCCCTACTTTTTATTCTTTATTTTGAAACAGGGTCTCACTAAGTTGCGAAGTGCCTAAGTAGCTGAGGCTGGCCGGGAATCCGGATCCTCCTGTCTCAGCCTCTCAAGTACTAAGATTACAAGCCTGCGCCACTATGCCAGGCCTGAGTTCAAGTTTTAATAATTCAATGGTTCAAATTGTTTTCCCAAGTGACTTTAAAAGTTAACTATTAACCGGGCGTGGTGGCGCAGGCTTGTAATCCCAGCATTCGGGAGGCTGAGACCGGAGGATCCGGGTTCGCGGCCAGCCTCAGCTACCTAGTGAGGCACTCCGCAACTTAGTGAGACTCGGTTTCAAAATAAAGAATAAAAAAATAGGGCTGGGGGTGTAGCTCGGAGGTAGAATGCCCCTGAGTTCAATCCCCAGTACTGCAAAAAAAAAATTAAAAAAAAAAAAAAAGTTAACTATTGCCGGGCGTGGTGGCACACGCTTGTAATCCCAGCATTTGGGAGGCCGAGACCGGAGCATCCGGGTTCACGGCCAGCCTCAGCTGCTTAGTGAGGCACTCCGCAACTTAGTGAGACCCTGTTTCAAAATAAAGAATAAAAAATAGGGCTGGGGGTACAGCTCGGAGGTAGAATGCCCCTGAGTTCAATCCCCAGTACCGCCCCCCCCAAAAAAAGCTAACTACTGTTTTCCCAGGACTGCAATTACAATTACTGTCCTCCTTTATAAAAGAGTCAGGTTCACATGTTTATCTTCCACTACTCTGCACACCCCACATGCAGAGCTAGGGCCTTACAGTATTTGTAGCTACTCAAATACATGCATGAATGGTGGGCTGTTGATAAAAATCATCTATATCAGAGATGGTTTTTAAGTCCGATGCGGCAGCACATGCCTGTAATCCCAGTACTTGGAAGGCTGAGATAGGATCACAGGTTGAGGCCAACCTCAGCAACTTAGAGAGACCTTGTTTCAAAATAAAATAGGGGCATGGGGAGGGAGGTGCAGCTTGGAGGTAGACTGTCCCTAGGCTCAACACCTAGTGTCACAAAAAACAAAACGAAAAAGATGGGTTTTAACAAAAATGTCAGCAATCAGTTAAGGCAAGAAAACAAAAGTGAGAGTGTGGGATGCACTGAAGTTCAAGGTTCTGACTTCTCTTCCTGGCTTTTCTAAAAAGTAGCTAAGTGACCACTGGCAATCAATGACTTAACCACTTTCTCTAGGCACCAATTTTCTTGACAACAAGACAAAGAAGTTAGACCACATGACGTTAATGTCCCCCTCAAACACAACATTCCATTATTCTATGAAATCATCTGTGGTTTCCAAATGCCAGCCAAAACATAATTATTCTATGATATCATCCACAGTTTCCATATGCCAGTCAAAACTAAAAATTCAATTAGTCAAGACAATCTTCTAGTTTCTGATGATCCTGGTAATAAGAGCCATTAATCCAAGGGGAGGAAAATCACATAATATGCATTAAATCAGCCGGGCGTGGTGGCGCATACTTGTAATCCCAGCATTTGGGAGGCTGAGACCGGAGGATCCGGGTTCGCAGCCAGCCTCAGTTGCTTAGTGATGCACTCTGCAACTTAGTGAGACCCTGTTTCAAAATAAAGGATAAAAAATAGGGCTGGGGCTGTAGCTCGGAGGTAGAATGCCCCTAGGTTCCATCCCCAGTACCACAAAAAAAAAAAAAAAGTATTAAATCACAGAATATACTTTAGCAGATCCTACAGGAAAATAATGGCCGGGTATTGTGGCACATGATTGTAATCCCAGTACTTGGAAGGCTGAGACAGGAGGATCTCAGGTTTGCGGCCAGCCTCAGCTACTTTATGAAGCCTTCAGCAATTTAGTGTGAGATCCTGTTTCAAAATAAAGAATAAAAAATGGGGTTGGGGTTGTAGCTCGGAGGTAGAATGCCCCTGGATTCAATTCCCCAGTAAAACACACACACACACACACACACACACACACACACACACACACACACACAGTTTTCTAAAAGAAAATAAGGAGCACTTATTTCAGGTGTTTCAATAATAAGTAAAATAACTGTTCCTGGGATCCAACAGGTAACTCTTCCGGCTCCACAGCTGTCCGAGCATTAATCTTGCAGATCAGATAAGATCAGTCCCGCTCTGCCACATTCAGCATCTTCCTCCTAGGTTTCTCCAGCAACCTAAAGATCTCGACAGAACTGAGTTCTGAACTCTTTTCTAAGGCAAATCTCTTAGCTCTCCGCCAGAAGTAACAGTTCCATGAGGGCAGGCATCTTTATCTGCTTTACTCACCAAAAATATGGCCCAAGCCCCTAAAACAAGGTCTTGTATACCCAATAAATAATTGTATAATGAGTAAGAGCTGCCATTGAAGGCAATCAATCAGCCAAATGACATCTAAATGACCTAATGTCCTATGGTTTTGGTTTTTAATCTAAAAACATGCAAATCCCCACTACTGACTAAAATAAATTATTTTGAGAATTAAGTAGTAGCTGTTGTGCTAGTGGCAATCCTTTGTACATCAAAAGTATCCCATTTTATATATCAGGAAATTAACACAAACATTTATGGTGGAAGGAGATGGAATTAAACCTCAAACATGCAGATTCTAAATCCAGTGCTCTCCCACGTTATCTACTATACCCCACTGAACATGTACCTGTGCACACATACACACACACACAAACCTTAAACACTGCTTCTTTAGATTGTATTCAGTTCTTTTTTTTTTTTTT
>PVLC010006510.1:15656-31796 GCA_004027655.1 Graphiurus murinus | reverse complement strand
TAGCTGAGGCTGGCCGCGAACCCGGATCCTCCGGTCTCAGCCTCCCAAATGCTGGGATTACAAGCGTGCGCCACCACGCCTGGCCTCAGTTCTCTCTTTTAGCAAATTATTTAAGAAGTTTAACCCTGGGGAAGATCAAACACAATTCTCAGCCATCTCCACTTCCATAAAAGATAAAATAAACCTTGTTTCAAGACAAAAAATAAAAAGGGTGGGGGGAAGGGTGTCACTCAGAGGTAGAATGCCCCTGGATTAAAAAAAAAAAAAAAAGAGGAAGAAGAAGATAAAAAAACAGGGACCAGATTAACTTTATTACCTGAAATAACCAAAATATGGACAAAATAGATAACACACGTTTATTTTTTTTTTTTTTTTGTGGCACTGGGGATTGAACCCAGGGGCATTCTACCTCCAAGCTACACCTCCAGCCCTGTTTTTTATTCATTCTTTTGAAACATCATCTCACTAAGTTGTAGAGGGTCTCACTAAGTAGCTGAGGCTGGCCATGAACCCGCGAGCCTTCTCAGCCTGCCAAGAACTGGGATGACAAGTGTGCCCCACCATTTCTAGAAACACCAGTTTAAAACACTAAATCTCAGGCAACAAACAGGGATTCCCTGAAAGTGGACCCCAACTAGGTGAGTTCTACAACTGAAGTGCAGAGAAGAGTGTAGAAGACAAAGGAGAATTCCAGAAAGATAAGGGCAGCCCAAGTATGAGCACAAATTACCAGAAAAGAGCTGAGGAGAGAAGAGAAATTCAAGAGCTGGGAGGGTGGCCCTCAGTGTCCAGCTGAGCACCCATCAGAACACACAAAGAAGGACTCTACACAAGGACACAGAAAGGACCAAAGGTTAACTAACAGTGCCTAGCACTTACCTAGAATGTGGAACCGTTCCCACCAGCCAGCCTGAAGACCTCAAGCTTCTCGCTCATCAGGGGACTTGATGAAGGGACTTGCCCCAGTGCTGGGGAATAACCAGCCCTCCACAGAGCACTGCTCATCTCATCCAACACATTTTAAAACCAGGGTCTGAAAGTATCAAACTGTTCCCAAATGACTTCATTGCATCCCAGAACAAAACTACAAATATTGATGGGAATACAGAAACATTCAGAACCTAGCACGGCAAAACTCACAATGCCTGCCATCCAATCTAAACTTACCAAGTAGGAAAATAAACAAGAAAAAACATATGTAAATATTGAAATCAACTTAGAACTGGCACAGATATTAGAATTAACAAACAAGGACACTGAAACAACTAAAATAACTGTATGCTGCAAGGCCAAAGTAGAAACATGGAAGAAATAAAAAGATCCAAATTCCTAAAGATGACAACTACAATGCATGAGACAAAGGATATACTGGGATAGGGTTAACAGCAGGCAAGGCACTTCAGTGAAGATTTAAAAAAAAAAAGATGAAATGTTATCTCCTAGCTTTTAATTACTGAATCACTTTCGGATGCTTAACATTCTTCAGCTGAACCGTGGTCCAAGTTTACTAAGAGCCAAGTGTCCGAGTGTGTCAAGCCAGGAGATGAGACGGTCCGGGAGCAGCCAGGGAGACGAGGTGCTGAGCGCACGGAGACAGGTCTGCTCACACAGGCGCAGGGCTGTGGAGGTCACCGTGGGTCCACCTTACCCAGAGGGAAGACTTGGGAAAACTAGGAAACTTCAAAGAAAACAAGATATCCAAAAATGAACTTATTTAAACTTCCACTGGAAGTTCAGTTCAATTTCTCTTGCAGATAACTTAGAAAGCAATGGGAACAGTCAAGCGAATGAAGAGCCCAGCAAGGCACAGGGTAGCGAATCAGAGAGTCAAAGAAGAGTATCACCCTCATTTATTAATGCATCAACTCTTACTGAGCACGCGCTGCATGGCCAGGCCCAACATTGTCAAAGGTCTCTACTCAAACAGAACACACTCAAAAACCAAACAAGTATCGGGTACCTAAGTCAGGTCACAGAACATAGGCGCCCTGGGGGCGTCGCGGGAAGACAAAGCTCTCTGAGGAAGTGGTACTTTAAGTGGAGATCAAAAGGCTGGGGGAAGCCCGGCATGGTGGGGCACTCTTATAATCCCAGTACTTGGGAGGATCCAGGTAGGGGCCAGCCTTAGTGAGGTCCTCCGCAACTTAGTGAGACCCTGTTTCAAAGTAAAGAATAAAAAATGAAGCCGGGCATGGTGGCGCACGCTTGTATTCCCAGCATTTGGGAGGCTGAGACCGGAGGATCCAGGTTCACGGCCAGCCTCAGCTACCTAGTGAGGCCCTCCGCAACTTAGTGAGACCCTGTTTCAAAATAAAGAATAAAAAATAGGGCTGGGGGTATAGCTCAGAGGTAGAATGCCCCTGAGTTCAATCCCCAGTACCGCAAAAATAAATAAATAAATAAAATAAAGAATAAAAAATAGGACTGGGAGTGTAGCTTGGAGGTAGAATGCTCTGGGTTCCATCTCCAGTACAGGGAAAAAAGGCTAGGGGAAAGCACGTGAGGCAGAGTAGGCCTCTCAGGCAGCCCTGGGGTGAGAAAGCTCTGCACCAAGAGAACTGAGCAGGTAGTACAGGGTGGGCAGGGAGAAGACGGCCCAGGTGACAGTGAAGAGCCTCCAAACCGGAGGGGCTTAAATAGCTGGCAGTCATGAATTACTGTCCCATTTCTTAGGTTTAATAATGGTTACCGTAATTTTTACAAGTCCTTGTGTTTTTTTTCTTTGTTGTTGTTGTTGTTTTGTGGTACTGGGGATTGAACCCAGGGGCATTCTACCTCCGAGCTATACCCCCAGCCCTATTTTTTATTCTTTATTTTGAAACCGAGTTTCACTAAGTTGTGGAGTGCCTCACTAGGTAGCTGAGGCTGGCCTCGAACCCGGATCCTCCTGTCTCAGCCTCCCGAATGCTGGGATTACAAGCGAGCGCCACCACGCCTGGCCAAGTCCTTGTCTTTAATGTACATACTGAAATATTGTTTATAAAATTATATGCCTGGGTTTATTCAAAATGACCTAAGCAGGGGATGGAGCGAGTGAGGGCAGAAGGGCGGCCTGGAGGGAGGGCAGAGGAAATGAAAGTGGCTTCGAGTTCACAACTGTCGAAGCTGAATGATGGATCGGACAGGTTTACTATACTGTTCTTTCTACTTTCAAATGAAGTTTTGCATAATAAATACATTGTCTTAAACCACACTTTTTTTTTTTTTTTTTTTGGTGCTGGGGACTGAGCACAAGGCCTTTCTACCTCCAAGCTACACACTCATACCCCTTTTTATGGTTTATCTTGAAACAGAGTCTTGCTAACTTACTCATGCTAGATTCAACCCTGCCGTCCTCCTGTCCCAGCCTCCCAAATACTGAGATTTTAAGTGTGTGCCACCACACCCACTAAAAACACACTTCTTTAAAACATAAGGGAGGTGTTTGTAAATATAAGCGCCCCTTCACAGGATTCTTTAATTGAATCTTAAGAGACACAACTTTCTAAAAAGTCATGTAGGAAATCAGAATACAAAATGTGACAGGAGCCAGGCGTGGTGGTGCACGCTTGTAATCCCAGCATTCGGGAGGCTGAGACCAGAGGATCCGGGTTCGCGGCCAGCCTCAGCTACTTAGTGAGGCACTCCGCAACTTAGTGAGACCCTGTTTCAAAATAAAGAATAAAATAGGGCTGGGGGTGTAGCTCGGAGGTAGAATCCCCCTGAGTTCAATCCCCAGTACCGCAAAAAAAAAAGAATAAAAAATAGGGCTGGGGGTGTAGCTCAGAGGTAGAATGCCCCTGGGTTCAATCCCCAGTACCACAAAAAAAAAAAAAAAAGTGACAGGTACCAGCTTTGGGGGGCTCAGAGGTACCCATAATCTGTCATCAGGGGTTTCTGCAAGGCCACAGTATACACAACTTAGCTATCTGCGGAAAGAACCCAAGGCTCTCATAAAGAAAGGTTGAAAGTCGGGCATAGTGGAACACGCTTGTAATCCCAGCATTTGGGAGGCTGAGACCGGAGGATCGCAAGGTTTGCGGCCAGCCTCAGCTACTTAGAGAGGCACTCCACAACTTAGTGAGATCCTGTTTCAAAATAAATAATAAAAAATAGGGCTGGGGGTGTACCTCGGAGGTAGAATGCCCCTGGGTTCAATCCCTAGTACCGAAAAAAAAAAAAAGGTTGATTTCTCCTTGATAAAAACCCCATTGCAGCCGGGCGTGGTGGCGCACGCTTGTAATCCCAGCATTCGGGAGGCTGAGACCAGAGGATCCGGGTTCGCGGCCAGCCTCAGCTACCTAGTGAGGCACTCTGCAACTTAGTGAGACTCGGTTTCAAAATAAAGAATAAAAAACAGGGCTGGGGGTGTAGCTCGGAGGTAGAATGCCCCTGAGTTCAATCCCCAGTACCGCAAAAAAAAAAAAAAAAAACCGTTGCTGCTACTGCTATTAACCCGGTGACGTTTAATGTCTCATCCATCAAACCTCATTCCTTCAAGAATACTACGACACAGCCATCACCACTAGCAAGTAACAGTTAACACCAGGGAGCTTTACAAGTTAAAGCTATGACAGGCATGCACACACACACAAAGAGAAAGGTGGCAATTATGCCTCAGCTCCTGTTTCAATATTACCTTTTGCTAATACCACATTTCACTTAATCTAAAGTATGTCATTATGCTTTTTGCCACTCACTAAGAAAAAAGCTGTCTATGAAAGGATGATCCGCCATCTAGTGTAAGAAGATTCTAATTTCAGAGATGCTCAAATGTGGGAAAAGGGCCTCTTATAATCAATGTGAGCACGGCACTCCAAAGGTTAACTTAGCTAAGCCCCATCTCAGAGCAACGAAACAAACTGCTCAGGGTCATCTAGGAACCTGTATTTTGTTTAAGCTCCTCAGATGATTTTGGTTAAAGTCTAAGTATACTATTAAATTTGAGTGGCAGCACCATAGAGAAAGCACGAACATTCGAGTCACACAGCAAATGCTCTAATTTCCCATAGGTTCAGTTTCATCGTTAAACAAAAAGAAAAATGCCACTGCTACCACTTCCCACAGCTGATGAGCTAACAGAGAACACAGGTGACGCGCTTGCCACGTGGTAAGTACCTTACTTCTCCTTTCTCACAATTACAGGTAATCCCTCACTAAAGACCTGCGTGCTTCCTACTTCTGATTAAGATTTATATAAGAATGACAGTGGAACCTAAGAAATTAACTCAGCACTGCCGTTGCTGGGAAAGGCAAAATTAACCATTCAGAAAATGTTCTTAGCTGGGAGTGCATGTCTGTAATTCCAATACTTGGGAGAATGAGACAGGAGGATCACAGATTTGAGGCCAAACTCAGCAATTTAGCAAGGTCCTCAGCAACTTTGTGAGACCTTATTTCATTTACACATATACATATGTGTATATATATATTGAGGGGGGGTACTGGAAATGGAACCCAGGGGCCTCTACCTCCAAGCTACCTCCCAGGTCTTCCTTTTTTATTTTTTGTTTTTTAAAACAGGGTCTTGCTAAATTGTTGAGAGCCTAACTTGCTGAAGCTGGCTTTGAACCTGCAATTCTTCTGCCTCAGCCGCCCAAGTACTGAGATTACAGGCATGCGCCACAACACCCAGCTCAGATCTTGTTTCAAAATAAAATAGGGCTGGGAGTGTAGCTGAGAGGCAGAACACCCCTGGGTTCCATTCCCAGTACCGAAAAAAATAAAAGCTTATTATGTGGCTCAGCAGTACACACACACTTGTTTTGGCATATAACATTTTAAAACATCCTATACAAATGAAAACTGTTTAATACATTTTGATTTGAAAATATTATATTTGATTTACATCAACAAGGATAACATAAAAATATACACTTTTATCAGGCATGGTGACACATGCCTGTAATCCCATTACTTAGGAGACTTAGATAGGAGGATCGCAGGTTTGAGCCCAACCTCAGCAACTTAGCAAGACCTTGTTTAAAAATAAAAAATAAGGGCTAGAGGTGTACCTTGGAAGTACATCCCTGGATTCAATCCCCAGTACCACCAAAAAATATATGTAGTGTGTGTGTGTGTGTGTGTGTGTGTGTGTGTGTGTGTGTGTTACAGGGGATTGAACCCAGGGGTGTTCTACCTCAGAGCTACACCCCCAGCCCTTTTTATTTATTTTGAAACAGTCTCAAAAAGTTGCTGAGGATCTCACTAAGTTGCTGAGGCTGGCCTCCAACTTTTGTACTGGGATTACAGGCTTGTACAACCACACCTGACTTACATATATACATATTTTTAATGTAATTTCAGAGTAGTTAATTGTTCTGTTATATGAACAAACTTTTGTTTTGTTTTAGGATGTACAACTAGGAAGATTTTTCAGAACACTGGCATAACTACATCAAAACCCCTAAGTAATATCGTGGAGCTTCTCAATTCAAAGTGAGTGAATAAATACACACATTTTATTTGTTCCCAAAGTGACACTTAACACCCAAACAGCATTTCAGGCAGCACCTTCAGGACTGACTCATCAACTCAGGATGTGACTCACAAGCCAGGTTTAGCCATAATTGGATAAAATTCTCCCCCACATGTGTAGGAAAAAAAAAAAAAGAAAAGAAAACCTCAAACCCACAATTGCACAATATTTCAGCCCTGCTCTCCCAGAGAAGAGCACATTAACGCTGCGTCAATACCGCTGGCCTACCCAGATTAAGGATTTGCTGCAGGGTGCTCACCCACCTCCACCAACACCCCCACCCAGGAACTGGGCCCTGAAGCATGTATGACAGTCCATCAGCAGAGAGGACACAGTCCTCACCCTCCCCCACCAAGCACTTGGCCCGGGATCTAAGAGGAAGGAGGTGCAGGAGGAGGAGAGCCCGGCCAAATCTCATTTTCCTTTCCCTCACCCACTTCTCCCACAAGGAAAGGGTCCTTGGGCTCAGGTGCACGATCTAAAACCTGAATTCCACCGGGCATGGTGGCGCATGACAGGAGAATTGCAGGTTCAAGGCCAGCCTCAGCTACTTAGTGAAGCCCTCCGCAACTTAGTGAGACCTTGTTTCCAAGTAAAGAATAAAAAATAGGGCTGGGGGTATAGCTCAGAGGTAGAATGCCCCTGGGTTCAATTACCCAGGACTGCAAATTAATTAATTAAAAAAGATAAAACCTGAATTCCTGTGACACCTCCCTTTTCTTCAGCACACATATCTCTCCATAAAGCTTTCTCCCGACTGCAACATCCTCGCAAATCCAGCCAGCCTTCCCTGCCCCAGTGAATCCCACCTACTGTCTCGGGCTGACTCCGCCCCATTAGGTTCAGTCTTTCAGGACCACAGTTTCCCTCTCTACACCCCAGTCCTGACAGCTTCTCACTCCTTCTAAGATAAAATTCAAATTCCTCACCCAGCCTCAACCTCCCTCACAGCTCTGGTCTGCCACCCTGTGGCTTGGCCGATCTTTCTGTCTCAGCCACACTGCTGCTTCCCACTCCTTGACCTCACTCGTGTCTGGTTCCCTGCTTCTCTGCCTGGCCGGAGGGGCTCCTCCCTTCCGCCTAGCCAGCCATCCTTGAGATGAGACCCAAATGTGGACTTTTCCACAAACTCCAAGCCTCTCTTCCTCTCTCAAAAGTAATCATTCCTACAAAAATACTTACAACTTATACAATCTGCAGTGTGACTCATAACTTGGTGCTACAGTTGGAGATATAACAGTTAGTTACCCTACAAAATCCTCAGTTCCTCAAGGAAAGAAATCTACAAATGTTATCACCATTTTCTACCAAAATATAGGATACTTGATTTGTCTTCTCTGCTTTGGGGAGGAACAATTTATATATTGACTTTAAATAAGATGGAAACAAGCTTAACTCTTCCCGAAGGTGCTTATTTTCAAAGAAGAGGCAAGTTACGCAAAGTGAATTTCTCATGGGTGAGAGAGGGGGTCTATTCTCAGAAGTCTCCCTGACCCCATCACCACCAACACTGTGGCCATGACCCACCAGCGGTCTCCCCCCAACCTCCGGCCCTGCCCCAGCCAGCATGGCGCTCAGCAGCACCAAAACACAGAGGACCCAGCTCATGAGACCACAAGCACACACAGGTGGCAGCAGGCTTGCAGCCACTGCTCCCTGAGCACGCCAAGCTGGCAAGGAGGCGGCATGACGGGCTCAGGCAGCACTGGTCAAGGGCTGGCCCAAGTACCTTCATCAAGGTCCTTGTCGTGGATGGGGAAACGGGCGCCCTCACTGCAGTCTGTTAAGAACAGCCAGCGTCAGCAACGAAGGAGCGGCTGGGGACACAGGAAAGCCACACAGATTAAAACTCCTGAAGCTCTGAAGTCCAGAACTCCAGTAGGACCGCATGGCCTACTACCAAAGAACTGGGCTAGCCCAGTAAAGGAATCACAAAGATATTAGACCACAAGGACAAACAGAAAAGGAGACAGAACAGAACATACATTTCTACAAACTTCCGCAAGAAGGAAAGCGGTGAGGGGTGGTCACTGCCGGCCTGAGAGGCCCGGCCCTGGAGCTGCCGAGCGAGTACCAAAGGCTGACTGACCGAAGCTCAGGCGGTCGAGCAGGCCCAGGGACAGACTCGCAACAGCTGGATGCCCAGGTCCAGCGAGAGACTTGAAGCTTTTCCAAAGAAGCTGAATCACAGGGAAATTATAACCAGGTGAAGCCAGTCTACAGCCTGACGGATGACATTCTCCATTCCTCCCCGAACCAGCCAGCCCAAATCCTGGCCAGGGTATCTATCACCACACACTCCAGAGACAAGAGACTGGAGAGTCTTCCCTGAGACACTGACCAGCGCCAAAGAAGACACAAAGGAACTGACACCGGGGCAGACTCCCGTGAAAAGCTGGCCCCCACCCCAAGGGAGGTCACCAGACCAGCAGCATACACAGGCTCTCTTCCCCAGGAAACCTCCCAGCATCTTTCTCTTCATACACATAGCCAGAGACCACCAGATAGCTGTGACCTGCACAAATACAAAGAGAGTCCCGAAAGCCAGGCGTGGTGGCGCACGCTTGTAATCCCAGTACTTGGGAGGCTGAGACAGGAGGATCCAGGTTCGTGGCCAGCCTCAGCTGTTTAGTGAAGCCCTCCACAACTTAGTGAGACCCTGTTTCAAAATAAAGAATAAAAATAGGGCTGGGGGTGTAGCTTGGAGGTAGAATGCCCCCGGGTTCAATCCCATGTTAAACATAGAGACAAAAAAGGAAAATCAGTATACATACTTCAGAGATAAAGAGAATACACCCATAAAATAAAATGCAATTAAATGGAAGCAGAGAACAAAAAAAGTCTAAATTTTTAAAACTCTGTTATTAACACTATAAAAATAAAAGCTTGAAGCCAGGCGTGGTGGCACATACCTATAATCCCTGTACTTGGGAGCTGAGACAGGAGGATCACAGGTTCAAGATCAGCCTGAGCAACTTAAGTGAGGCCCTCAGCAACTTGGTGAGACCCTGTTTCAAAATGAAAAATTAAAATAGGGTTGGGGGGTGTGGCTCAGAGATAGAATGCCTGAGATCAATCCCAAATACCCCCCACACACACACACACAAGGCTTGGAAGATAGAATTGAGAAAGTCACCCCTCTGTCCACTCTGTTCATTACAAAGAAATAAGTAAGAGGCAAGATAAGTAAAGAAAATCTGAAGCTCAATTCCAGGAGATTCAATAACCAAAACCAATAGTAATCTCTGAAGGAAAAAAAACAGATAAAACAAAGGGTAGGATATTACAATAGAACAGGCATTTCTGAAAACTGAAGGATATGAGTCTCTAGATTAAAAGGGCCCACTAAGCCGGGCGTGGTGGCACACGCTTGTAATCCCAGCATTTGGGAGGCTGAAACTGGAGGATCCGGGTTCGTGGCCAGCCTCAGGCACTCGGCAACTTAGTGAAACTCTGTTTCAAAATAAAGAATAAAAAATAGAGCTGGAGGTATAGCTTGGAGGTAGAATGCCCCTGAGTTCAATCCCCAGTACTGCAAAAAAGGCCCACTAAGACAAAACAAAAAAGAAACAAACCATACACAAGCTTTAAAACTTCAGAATCTAGAGGGAAAGACCATGAACTTCAAAAAAACAGAAAAAGAAAGAATCAGAATGCTCTGGATCTTTTATCTGAAACCTTTAAGCCAGAAAACAGTGTGAAAATGCCATAAAATTGTGAAGAAAACCTATTTTCAACCCAACAGTCTAAACATGGCCAAACCATTTACAAAGGGTGAGGATAGGGTAAACACCTTCAGATGTGTAAAGCCTCAAATAATTTCTCTCTCATGCACTTCTAAGAAAGCTACTGAGGATATGCATTAGTAAAAAGAAGTAAACCAACAAAAAGGAGAGCAGGGATAGGAAGCCCTACTGTCCACACTGAGACAGGACGGAAGGCAGAAGGCTCCAGATCGAACCCAGTGACCAGCAGGCGACTTGATGTGCTGGGGGAATCAAAAGATACTGGGAAATGCATACACATACAGAAGACTAATCAGAAGGTTTAAAACACAAATTGGTGGCACACGCTTGTAATCCCAGTACTTGGGAGGCTGAGACAGGAGGATCGCAGGTTCACCACCAGCCTCAGCTACTTAGTAGTGAGGCCCTCCGCAACTTAGTGAAACCCTGTTTCAAAATAAAGAAAGGATAAAATAGAGCTGGAGGTAGAGCTCAGAGGGAGAATGCCCCTGGGTTCCATCCCCAGTACCACCAAAAAAAAAAAAAAAAAAAATAGGGACGGGGTATAACTTAGAGGTTCCCCGAGTTCAATCCCTAGTACCAAAAAGAAAGAAAAAGAGAAAGAGAGACAGATAGGAGGAAGTGGATCTCACAGGATGGAGAGTCTAGGAACCCACTGTCACAGGTCAACTCAATCTGCATTATTAGAGAAAATCCTGCTAGAGCCCCTGCCTTAGAGATGGTGGAGGCGTTAGGCAACAATGTTCCCGCCTCCACGCCCCACAGAGCTCATTTCTGGGCATTCATCTGTCAGGAGGGTCCTCTGCTACAGGTACAAAATTCATTCCTGGTTCACAAACACAGCATTTCAGGTACTAACTAGCAACAATTTTCCACCATTCCAGAGTTAAACCTCTAGACACACAATATCTTCATGTCTTTCAATAGAACTTGGTCTGCAGCCTATGTCAATCTGTTTCTTTTTTAAAAGAAAAAAAGATTACAAGTTAAAGCTTCACTTTTCTCATCTCTAAAGCAGAAATAATGATACTTACCTTTCTGGGTCACAAAAAAAAAAATAGAATAAAGTATATGGGGGGCAGATATTATATACAAGTAATCAATATCAGCCTCAAGTTATCCTCAGTCCCAGACTCCCACACTTGGTTGGGGAAAGGAAAAGAAACATTTGGATAAAAGAAGTCACAAACTAGCTGGGCATGGTGGCACATGTCTGTATTCCCAGTACTTGGGAGGTTGGGACAGGAAGATCACAGGTTCAAGGACAGCCTCAGCAACTTAGCAAGGCCCTCCTCAACTTAATGAGACCCTGTCTCATAATAAAAAATAAAATTAGGCTGTGGGTACAGCTCAAAGGTAGAATGTCCCCGGGTTCAATCCCCAGTAACACACACACACACACACACAGAGCCACAAATTATATAAGTTCCTTTAACCAAAAGAAACTACAAAAGCACACTTTAATATTTTAATTAAAATGATATAAGCTGATTTACAAGCATTCATTCTTTTTCCTCAGACCTAGTCTTACGTTCCAGGAGTAACCCAATTTGCAGTTTTTGTTCCGCTAAACTCATCTAGTAAAACTAGACTAAACACAGAATTGTTTTTTTGGTTAAAAACTACAAATCCATACATGTATTAATATCTAAATGAGTCCATCTCAACGTATCTCAAGAAAGTACTCTCTAACCTTAAAAGACTAAAAGAAAACTTAGGGATAATAGATGCTTAAGAGAATAACTTTCTCCCTCAAACACTCAGAAGCACCACACCCAGAGACGAAATGAAGGGATTGCCACCACACACAAAAGAAAGATAATGTCTAGGTACCAACAACTATCAAAGATTCCCCTTTGGGGGCTAGACCTTCCTCCAAGGGGTTATTTCCGGAATCCACAAAGTCCCAACTGGAGACTTCTAATTAATTCCCTGTACAACAAAGCTAAATGGGTAAACAGAACAACCAACTGACCCAAAGCCACGTCTCCTTTCCTTTCAAGGTATTCAAAGTAGGCGAGTGGCCTGGAAACCAGGATCAGTACAAACTCCCAGGAATCCAAGACAAGCATCAAAAAGGGGCGGCAGATGCCAGGCGTGGTGGCGCACGCTTGTAATCCCAGCATTTGGGAGGCTGAGACTGGAGGATCCGGGTTCGCAGCCAGCCTCAGCTACCTAGTGAGGCACTCCGAAACTTAGTGAGACCCTGTTTCAAAATAAAGAATAAAAAATAGGGCTGGGGGTATAGCTCGGAGGTAGAATGCCCCTGAGTTCAATCCCCAGTACTGCAAAAAAAAAAAAAAAAGGGACCACATAAGCTAAAAGATGAGCTACCTGGCGATGCATCTCCTATTTTAAAATAACGCTTAGCCGGGCTTGGCAGCGCATACCTGTAATCCCAGTCAGTACCTGGGAGGCTGAGACAAGAGGGTCACAGGTTCGAGAACAGCCTCAACAAGTACTGACTCTCATCAACCTAGAGAGACTGATTCAAATTAAAAATTTTTTAAAAAGGGGGAGGAGGGATAGGGTTATAGCTCGGAGGTAGAATGCCCCTGGATTCAATGCCTAGTACCAAAAAAATAAAGATAAATAAAATACCCTTATCGGCCCCAAGATCTGGAGATGGACCCTAACATTTAGTACCCATATAACCTTCTCTCTCGTCTCTCTCTCTCTGTCTCTCTCTCCCTTCCTCCCTCCTTTTCAGCAAAAGTGCGTAACCAAAAGCACGAGCACAGCAGCGTGGCCTACTAGGGAACCAAAACCACAGCCGGGGGTTTTGCGAACTTGGAAGTGTGCAAACTCCAGGGCCCTGGAGTGACACGCACGGGCACAGGGGCTGCAGGGGCGCTGGGGGGGTGCTGATCCGGGTCCTCCCCGCGGGCCCGGGGGTCCCCAGGGCGCGATGGCGAAGGTCCCCGGGCCGGGAGCACCCCTCCGGGCCGGGAGCACCCCTGCGGGCCGGGCGGGGAGCACCCCTCCAGGCGGGGAGCACCCCTCCGGGCCAGGAGCACCCCTGCGGGCTGGGAGCACCCCTCCGCACAGGGAGCACCCCTCCGGGCCGGGAGCACTCCTGCGGGCGGGGAGCACTCCTGCGGGCTGGGAGCACCCCTCCGGGCGGGGAGCACCCCTCCGGGCCGGGAGCACCCCCCGGGCCTGCGGGAGCACCGGAAGCGGCGGCCCGCTCCCCCGCCCGCCCGCCCGCCCGCGCGCGCTCGCACTCACCGAGCAGCCGGCGCACCTCGTCCTCGCTCAGGTAGAGGCTCACGCTGGGCCCCGCGGGCGCCGAGGGCAGCGGGCCCGGGACGGCGGCGACGCGGGGCGCGGGCAGCAGCGACAGCAGCGCGAGCAGCAGCAGCGGCGGCGGCGGCGGCGGCGGCGGCGGCGGGACCCTGAGGCCGCGGGCCCCGGGGAGGGGGAGGCGGCCCGGGCCCGGCATGGCCGCCGCCGCCGCCGCCGCCGCCGCCGAGGAGCCGCCGCCGAGGGCCCGGCCGCCCACCCCCGGCCCCGAGCGGCCCCTCAGCGCCCCGCGCCCGCCCCGCTCATCGCGCCGCCGGCCCGTGGCCGCCAGCCGCCGCTTCAGAGCGCCCGAGCGCGCCGCCGCCGCCGCCGCGTCCACTGCGGGGGGCTGCCCGCGGGAGCGCGCCCGTGCGCGCCGCCGGGGCCCGCGGGAGCGCGCGCGCACGCGCAGTCGGCTCCGAGCCGGCCGGGGCCGCGGCGCTCGGGGTTTAAAGCCCCCCGGCCCGGGCGCGGGCTGTGCGGGCACGGTCGCTGGGGGAGCCGGTCCCCACGCCCCACGTCGTCACCGCGGGGCCCGGGCGGGCGGACCGCGGCCAGCTGCAGCCCAGTGGGCGCCGGCGTGCCGCCCCTCGGGTTGCGAAACCCAGCGTGCTTTTTTTTGTTGTTGTTGTGTAGCGAGAAAGTGCGAAAAGATAGAAATCACCCTTACCCCGCCGTCCGCGTCTGGCCTCAGGGACTTTTACTATAGACCCTTAGTCTCCAGAAAGACCTTTTAGCACACTTTAGTCAACTTTTACATGTTTGGAGGGGGGGTGGGTTGTTTTTTGGTTGTCATTACTGGGGAGTGAACCCCAAGCCGCCTCCCCAGCATCCCCTTTTTGTTTTTTTTATTTTGAAACAGGGTCTTGCTAAGTGGCTGAAACTGGCCTCCATCCTGTGATCCTCTGATCTCAGCGCCCCAAGTACTGGGATTACAGGTACACACCACCACACCGCCCTCAAATTTTATTTATTTTGTGTGTGTGTGTGTGTGATAGTGGGGATGGAATCCAGGAGCTTTCTACCTCCGAGCTACACCCGCAGCCCAATTTTATTCTTTTATTTGGAAACAAGGTCTAAGTTGCAGAGGGCCTCACTAAACTGCTGAGGCTGTCCGCAAACCTGCAGTCCTCCTGTCTCAGCCTCCCAAGTACTGGGATTACAGGCGTGCGCCACCACGCCCGGCCTCAAATTTTTATTTCTTAAACTTGTCTGCATCACTATAGTCCAACTGCACCTGGGATTGTTAACCAGTGGTCTGTGCCAGGCTTCAACAGCTCCCCGCCACGCGCTAATATTAGTGTACAAAAATAATATTAGTGTGTGCTGTGTATCTTTGTGTCCATGCAGAAGCGGCATGGATATTTGGTCATTTGTTCCAAGGAGGTACACACAAAGAGGTTAAGAATCAGCGATATGCTTGCCTGTCCTCCCAGCTACTGGGGAGGCTGAGGCGATGGTAAATCTGAGGCAGCCTGGGCACACCCTGTCTCAAAATAAAATTTAAAAAAGGGCTGGCGATGTGGCTCAGAGACAGAGTACAGGCCTGGGGTTCAATCCCCAGTACCGCAAAAAAAAAAAAAAAAAAAAAAAAAAAAAAATCAGATACACCTCTGAGCCCCAGGTGAAGTTATTTTTGTAATCCACCTACCATAGCAATCAAACTCACTTCTGGAGTCGGTCACTCAGGGAGGCTCCCAAGAGTCCCTGCTGTGCCCTACCAGGGTCACCTTGTCCCTGCCCGCAGGTCAGCGGGCAGGCGCAGACCCTAAGGCCGCCGTCCTTGCCTGGGGTCGCAGCTGCTGTCTGGCGACCCAGCTTCAGCCTGCAGGTGCTCCGTCCACAATGAGGCCCTGTGAGATGGTGATTTATTTTTATAGCTATCTCTTGGGAAGGGAAAGGAAGGCTAATGAGGAGAGAAGTCCTGGAACTCCACGTTCTCCTTCTCTAATGAGACGGTGGATTCCGCTGAGAGACAAACTCTCTCCGGCACACAGAATACAGTGGGCCTCACTCTACCGGAAGAGGCCCGGAATAGGGCACGGGCAAAGAGAAGTGTGTCCTCAGAGAAGGAGAAAAGCCACCAAAGACATGGTGGCACAGGCTTGTAATCCCAGGACTTTGGGAGGCTGAGACCGGAGGATCGCGGGTTCGCGGCCAGCCTCAGCTACTTAGTGAGGCTCTCCGCAACTTAGTGAGACGCTGTTTCAAAAGAAAGAATAAAAAATAGGACTGGGGGTGTAGATTGGAGGTAGAATGCCCCTGGGTTCAATCCACCGTACCACAAAAAAAAGTCACCAAAGACAGCAAAACCACTTCTATCGGGCCTGCTGCTGCTACGTAGGCAGGGCAGAGTTCTGCCAGACTTCAGACTTGAGGCTGGGAATATGCCGTGAGGAAAAGTTCTCTAATCAGACAGGGGGATAAAAGGATCGATAAAAGGACCTTGAAAAATGCTACAAGTCCCCAAATAAGGAAGTTCTTGTCTTTCTAGATCTCCTTTGACCAGTGACTCTTTTTTTTTTTGGTACTGGGAATTGAACCCAGGAACATTCTGCCTCTGAGATACACCCTACCTCATCCCGCCCCCCCCCTTGTTTTTTTTTTTTTTTTTTTTTTTTTTTGGTACTGGGGATTGAACTCAGGGGCATTCTA
>PVLC010006509.1:53211-68991 GCA_004027655.1 Graphiurus murinus | reverse complement strand
AAAAAAAAAAAAAAAAAAAAAAAAAAAAGGAGAGAAGGGGGAGGGCGCAGGGAGCCAGACAGAATTCTGGATTCGGTATAAAGAAAATTAACTCACCAACACGAATGCTAAAATGCTAAAACGAACCACCACCATGCGGTGCTTATAAGAAAGTGAAGGGGGCGCTGGGAAAATGATCTAATTGATCTAATTATTTTCCCAAAGAGCAGGCTTCCTTTGTAGGACAGTGCACACAAACTTTAACAAATGGCACGGGAGGATTTGGGCTGTCCCAGTAATGTTTGACTGTGCACTTGGTTGGAAACAACCTGCTAACTGCTTGTAGACGGAGGAAGTTTCTAAGGCCGTCCCCATAGTCTCTCCGATTGCAGTGTGCACTAGTAGGCCTTGGGTATGTACTTGGTAGGTTGATTAATGTGAGACATTTTCCCGAGTGCATTTGAGGGACGAGGGAGTTTAAACTCCTGGATGGAAATAAAAGGCGTTTTTATTAAGCAATGAGTTTAGATTAGATTTCTAACAAGTACACCAAAAACTTATTCATCTAAACAACTCTTGTTTCTTCCAAAGCAGCACACACTTATCTTGATAATCCTGTTCCTACTTAAAAGTCTTCGTAATTCTTCTTTGGAATGGTTATTAAAGCCATTTTATGAGACACACAAAGCAATAGTCTCTTTTGAGTGCGATGTATTGTGTATGATAAAATGCAGTATGCCATTTATTCACTAGATAGACTGCATGGACTGAAGACTCATAGAATCCCCAGACTGAGGGTTCTTTAGGGCTTATACTGCCCACTTATTATCCACTGCTTGTACTTCTTTACATTGTTTTTGGAATCTGGAAGATCTTCCTTTGAATCCTAGTTCTGCTGTTCTTTGACCTTGGGCAAGATAATGGACCGCTCAGAACCTTATTCCCTCATCTGTAAACCTGGAACAATACTGCTGATGGGGTGGTTGTGATTATAAATGAGAGAATACACATGAAAGGTTTAGAGAGCAGCATAGCACATGGCAAATACTCAATAAATGATGAATATGATACTGACAAGGATTTCTCACTTAAATAGTCCATCTCTTCCAAATAGTTAGGGAACTCTTTTGTGATTTTTTTTTTGCCTGTTTCCAAAAGTTAAATCAACCCTAACAATTAAATTTTGCTTCTACAGAGGTTTTTTTTTTTTTTTAATTGGATTAATTTTGTTTTGAGTAATGGTAAGATAGTTGAAATCAGTGTAGAATTTCCCAGTGGAGGATATCATACCCTTGAGGATTTTATTACAGTGTGGTTGTTAAAAAAAAAAAAAACCACCACCTGTCATTTGATTTTGCAGTTGCATATTACGTAATTTCAAGTTAAAGCCAGTGAGTGTTACTGTCCTCTTGCTGTGCTCTCTTTCTTCTTCTTATTTTATTTTTTTGACATGCAATGGATGCTTTGTTTTGTCTCTTTCCTGATGCTAGGATGAATTAAATCTAAGTGTGGACTTGGTTGTGTAGTGCAATTTGTGGGCTTAAGTAGCTATTTTAGACTTGTTTATAAAGCAGATGTTTCCATCTGTAGAGGGTGAAAAAGATACTGTATTTGGAGCTACATCATGTGGATTTGAGCTTTGCATGCCATTCTGATTAACTGTGAGACATGGAGCAATTAATAGTTTTGTTCCTCAGAATTTCCACCTATAAAGTGTGGAATAAGTACTAGCTGTCTTTGTTTAGTTCTATGGGTTTTGGAGGTCAAAGGAAGTAAACAGGAGGAGGCTGTGGAAAGGATAAGGATTTTTTGGGTGCTTTTAGGTATTTTTTAAAAATTTTCAATGAGGGTAAATTAGGAATCTTTTTTCTTTTCCTCTTATATGCAGTAACATGAGTGGACTGACACTCCAGTGCACATTACATACCTGAAAATAGAGCAAAAGCATAAAAATGTGCATAGTTGGTGTTCATGAAGGACAAATACTTTTTCTAAAGAGAAGTTGCAGATTCGTGGTAGTTTGTTGTTGGACTTGGTAAAAATATGGCTGGGGAAAGGAGAAAGAGCAGGGAGGGCCATGAGGATTTTCTCTTCTACTGGGTGTGAAGATCACCAGAAGGGAAGGCAAGAGACAGGATAGTTCATTTCTCCTCTGCAATCAGGAACGTCACACTACCACTTCCTATGGACCAAGAGGGAAGAGTTAGGCTTAATATCATGTCAAAATATTATTCCTATTATTCTTTTTCTTGGAGTCTCTTGATGTAGGCAAAGGTTTCACTGGTACAGGAAGTGGGCATAGTTTGGTTGAACCAGCAAGAGGAAGTACTTGCATTTCAACCCAAACAGATTACGTGACTTACCTTTGAAGTATTGTAGAAGCAATGTATTATAGAAATATGAAAAATGATTGTTTTTTTTAACATAGTGGTATTTTATTTTATGAGATAAAGAATAATAATTAAAGACAGGCTAGTTTTAGCAAAGATATAGTTTGAAGCCTATTTTTAAACATTCAGTCTGTTTCTAGTGCTGTCTGCAGAACCTCATAATAGGAGGTGAAAGCTTCCTAGCAATTTCCCAGGCGATTGCACAAGAGTTAAATTCTTTTTCCTCCAAATGCTTCTTTTTTCTCACAAAGTTCACCAGAGTGGAAATGTTTATGTAGCTGATAGAGAATTGGGAATGACAAATAAGAATTTTTGGTTTCTTTTATTTGGGATTCTAAAGCATCTATCACCCCCCCCCCCCCATACACATTCTCTGTCTTTTTAAGAGTTAAAACAGACCAATCCAAAGTACTTTGAGAGTGCTCTATCAAACAAAGCTCTGCTTTTGATAACAACAGAGGTTAAGATCTGGGGTTCTAGAATTAGAATGCCACCTAGGTTTGAATCCTGGCTCTTCTTCCTGCAAGCTCTGTGACCTTGAGCAAGTTAAAACATCTCTAAGCCCCAATTCTGTAAAATGGGAAATAGTTGTGACGATTAAATGAGGTGATCATGAGAAGTGTTTCATATGGAATCCTGATGTGAAGTTAATAGATGTGTGCTATCATCATCATCATCATCATTGTCAAATATAAAACCATGTGCTTGCTACCCAAATGGGGAAAATTATAAAGTTTGGATCTAGTTTTCCAGAGTGTATTAGAACAAAACGTAGCCATGATAGTATTTAAACGGGACTTGAACTATTGGACTATTCTGCTTTTCTTGTCTCTAGGCCTCTTCTATGGCCGGTGGGAGGGAATCCCTGCATGGCCACTTTTGACTTGATATGTCGAGCAAGGCGCTGGCTAATCACCTAAACATTCTAAGGCATGAACTGCCTATCTATCACCTTTTGTATTATAATGACAGTGTGGCAGCTGGTAAACATAAATCCCTCATATGAACATCCATCAATGTGTTTGTCAAATTTGGAAATCAACCTGTTGGTAATTTGGGTAGCTCAAACTAGCTAATTATACAAATATGAATATATGCTGTTTTTTTTTTATCAACAACTAAAAGCTTTTTTGATTACATTAGAGACAAATATTTTTAAGAGTATGCCTAATTAGCACTATGATTTGAAGTTGAACTTGTCCCTCTTCCATGTATATTTAAGGATTATGCTGGAGAAACCAATAGATTTTTTTTGTACATTATATGTAATATTGATAAAGTAAAAAAGTACTATTCCTATAAATAGTGCTGTAATCTGTAGTCATTTGGAATCTTTGCACAACAACACTGTTAACTTCTTGTGGAGGACACTAGTTTTATTCATATATGCAAAAATTTAGAATATGGCTGTTAACTCTATCTGTGGTTGCAAAAAGAACAATGGTTGTTAGCCATTGTTTTGCATGACTTCTCTATATTTAACACTAGTTACTGCTTTCCTTATTTATACTCTCTTTTTCTGACTGTTCCTACTTGGATTTTTTTTTTTTTAATCTTAGGGCTATCTCTTTCATCTTGCCATTTAAATATTGTATTTAACCAAGATTCTATCGTCAGTCCTCTCTTTCTCGCTCTTGCTCTTACTCTTTCTTTCTAATCCTACAGACTTGACCGCATTCACTTGCATGGTATAATTATCAACTCTATGTGGATGACTCCCTGATACAATTTTCCTTTGTGTGTGTGTGTGTGTGTGTGTGTGTGTGTGTGTGTGTGTGTGTGTGGTGCTGGGGATTGAACCCAAGGCCTCCCAATACTATTTTCTAGTCCAAACATGTCTGCTAAACTAGACGGCTCTATCTCTATCCAGCCATTTTATAGATACAACCAAACTCCTTGTCTTCTGTCCCCAATTGCTACTTCTTTTTATTTACTCATTTCAGTAAATAACACCACCATTTACCCAAGTCAAAACATTGGGAGTCTTTCAAAACTTCTGCTCTTTGCCATAACTATTCAACAAAGCACCAAGCCCTGTTAATTCTAACCTATCCAGCTGAATCTCTATCCTACCTCTTTGCTCTACTTACAGTGGACTCTTTTTTTCACTTGCTCCAATGTACCATATACTTTTTGCCTGAAATGCTTTCTTTCCCTCCATGACCCTCTTCTGTGCTTGTCTAATGCCTACTTAATGCTCAATATTCAGCTTGGAAGCCCTGCCCGATTGCTGATTTCCCCTGTATGCCTTACTTCTGTGCACATACTGTACTTTGATAATTAGTTTTCTTGTGAGTTGCCTCAATTTACTTTGTGTGTAGATCATATTGTGTTCATATCTTTGTCTCCAGCATGCAAAGCACTACCTAGTGCATAGTTTGCATAAAAATTGCTTCTTGAATAAGTACAAGTGATTGAGGATGGATGCACTGTCTTTTATAAGGAAGGATTACATAATCAAGTTGTTGGATATCATTAATTTGAAGATTTTACATTTTTGTTCATGTGAAATCCTAGATGCCATACAATATGAATGTAGTACAAAATGCATGCTTTTCAAATGTATTTACAGGTAAATAAAACTATAGTTGTCAAAAGTACTAAAAACGTACTTGCTAAATCAGTATTTACATAACAAGTTACACTTTTCTTCAACATTCAGTGTGGTTTTAGTTCTTTCTGATTAGCTCAATTTTTCTTTTATTATGTTCAGCATAATGATTATGATTCCTAATTGGTAGGCAATCGTAGCACACAGCCAACTGTTTTTCTTGAGATAAAGCAGCAGTACATTTGAAGTTAGAGACTCTTTGGAATGTAGTGTTACTTGGATCATGTTCAGGTTTTATGTATTAATTATTCAACCAATAAATAAGATTTAAGTTGGGATTCCTGTTTTGCAGTAGTGTTGTGTTTGAGATTCACATGTATATATTTTTTTGTAGTCTGAAAAGATATGGTAGCTCTGCATAAATGAACACTATATTGGCTTAGAAATTAAATGTTTACTGTATAAGAAAGCACAGTAAGCATAAATGTATTTTTTATCAGCTGTCTGTAGTATGGAAAGTTCAATTTTTCTTTTCTTTTAGTGCATACATTCTATTCATCTTGCTTTTCTCTACTTCTGACCCTTTCAAGAACAATGTTTCCAAACAGTATATAGATTATCATGTGAGTCTCATTTAATGTTTGATATGGGACTACAGTTGGAGGGGTGTTCAGCATTTTAAGGCACCTTTCATTTTCATGGGTCCTAGAGACTTAGCCTGACACACAAATAAAATGAGTGAATGTGTGTGTATATATACATACATTTGTGTATATGTTATTTTTATTTCAAGAATAATTTATGTTGCCTCGAAAGTAGAAATAGATGGTAATTCATAATCACATAACCAAATTGGCACGTCAGAGTTATATGCATTTGAATCTCAAGCTCTCCAGGAAGGAGATTTTAGATATTTATTTGTGTCTACCACATGCCTAGGCACTTTGATATATATTAATTTAATTCATTCTTATAATAGTTTTTGGGAGACAAGTGTTATATTAGTATTTTGGTTATATCTCTTGAATACCCCTCAAATACCTCACTTCTTGTTTATTCTTACCATTTCCAACCTAATTATGGGAATTATTATTTTTCTATTATAACAGCATTTTAATTTACTCCCCGTGTTTCCTTTGGTCTCTATCAAATCTATCATCACATAGCTTCCTGAATGGTTTATCTAAAAAATAGAGACCATTATGTCATTCTCTTCTTTAAAACACTTTAGTAACTTCCCATTGCTTCTGACCATAAAAACTACACTTCTCATGGAGTAGAGTGGTAGAATATTTGAAATATATGCAGAGAAGTTGCTTGGTAATGTTCAGTTATAACATGATGAAATTTCTAGATGCTTTCCTTTTTATATCACCATTTTAAAATGCATTCTAGCTCTTCCTTATGACCTCTTTAAGTGTTGTACTTGAAAAAGGACTGACTAGCTACTGCAGAGTACAGGATCCTAGCTATTGGAGAGTATAGGAATTTCTATTTCAAAGTGTAAATATTCCTTTAGCTCTTTGCATAATAATATCAAGCTGCTGGGTGGCTACAACTGCCAGGTCTGTTCCATAGGAATAGCTGTTAAGCCGGCTTTCCTTCATCCTGTGTGTGTGCAGTGGGAAGATAAAGGACTTTGGTTAGCCGTGTATCAGTCTTGTAGGGCTGCTGTAACAAATTGCAACAAACTGGGTGGCTTAAAACAGCAGAAGTTTATTTTCTTAAAGGTCTGAAACTAAAAGTCTGAAATCGAGGTGACAGCAGGGCTGAGCTGTCTGCAGGCTCTAGGATGGAATCCTTTCTTGCCGTTCTCTTATTTTCTGATGATGGCCAGCAGTCCTTGACATTCCATGCTTGTAGCTGCATCTTCCAATCTCTGCCTCTACCTACACATGGCGCCTCTGACTCTGTATCCAGATCCTCCTCTCTTTCTCTTATAAACACACACCAGTCATTTGATTCAGAGCCTGTCTTAATCCAGTATGACCTCACCTTAACTTGAGCATATCTCTAAAGTTTCCAAATTAAGGTCCCATTCACAGGTACCTGGAGTTAGGAATTGAACATATTTTCTTTGGGGGTAGGGAGGACATAATTCAACTCATTACAAACCTTGATCAATTTTATCTTAGTGTCATTTCTTTCTTCTATATCCAAAATATTGGTGTAGTTCTATCATCCAACATATTGGCCATCTTCTGATTAGTTGCATATCAACTATCAAAATTATATGCATTCTTATATGAAGTATCCAAAATAAGAATGTTGATGAGGCACAAATTGGTGTGAGATGCCATTAAATAACTTGTTTCAAGTTGGCTCTCAGCTGTTAATCAATACATTTTAGATATGAAGTTTCCATAACTACAAATCCATCCTATTGTGATGCCTTCAACCAATATTTCATTAATTGTCTATTCACTTATTCAGCAAATATCTATTGGGTGACTACAATGTGTCAGACATTGTCCTAGGATCTAGAGGGGCTTTCACTTGGGTCTTCAATGAGGGCATCATACTTTGCAGAGATGTACATACTCTCTTCAGCTTTCTTTTGATACCCTGTCAAAAACCTCAAAACAATAGGAAATTAAAATGAACTTGGCATGACTTATTTAGAGAGAGCCAACAATTATTGCTTGTGGTGTAAATGTATTACTTTATATTTTAAACTGGGGGCTAACGCTTTTGCAAAAAATTTTTATTCTCCCCTCTTATTCAGCATTATTCTTATTTTTCAGGGCTTACTTTTTTGAATTCTTCCAAATGAATTTTATTTTTATTTATTTTATTTTATTTTTTTGTGGTACTGGGGATTAAACTCAGGGGCATTCTACCTCTGAGCTATACCCGCAGCCCTATTTTTTATTCCTTATTTTGAAACAGGGTCTCACTAAGTTGCAGAGGGGCTCACTAAATAGCTGAGGCTGGCTGAGAACCCGGATCCTCTGGTCTCAGCCTCCCAAATGCTGGGATTACAAGTGTGCACCATCATGCCTGGCTCCAAATGAATTTTATAATCAAGTACATAGCTTCAGAAAAAGCCTGATAGCATTTTTATAATTATCACATTAAAATTTTAAAATAGCCAGGTGAGGTGGTGCATGCCTGTAATCCCAGTACTTAGGAGACTGAAATAGAAGGACTGCAGGTGTAAGGCCTACCTCAACAATTTAGAGAGACCCTCAGCAACTTAGTGAGACTCTGTTCCACTCCCTCCTCCCCCCAAAAAAAGAAAAGAAAAGAAAAAGGAAAAGGGATAGGGTGTAGCTTGGATTGGTGGTAGAATGCCCTGTGTTCAATGTCTATACCAAATAACAAATTTATAAAATAACTTAGGAAGGACTGATTGATGTCTTTAGGATGTTGAATCTTACTACCCAAGAACATGGTATATCTTCCCATTTATTTAGGTCTGTTTATGTCTTTCCAGGAGTGCTTAAAAGTTTCTGTCATATAGATTTTGGAATCTTACTGAGCTTATGTTAGTACTTTCTCTTTTTTGAAAATTATAATTGGAATATGTCTTTTCTTCCTTTAATTTTTATATATCAAATCTATTGATTTATGTATGCTAACTTATAATCTTACTTTACTAAATTATTTTCATTTATTATTTTGGGTTTTCAAGATGTAATTATATATCTGCAGATAGAAAATAGTTTTATCTTTTCTTTTCTATTCTATTCTTATACTTCTATTGCTTTCTCTTTTCTAATTTCACTGGCAAAATCACAATGTCTAATATAGCAGAGAGAGTAGATGTTCTTGTCTTGTGTTTAACTTTAGTAGGAAAGCCGCTGGAATTTCTGTATTAAGTAAGATATTCTTTTGGACTGACGTAATATATTAAAGAAGTATCCATCCATCCAATTCTGTTTTATTAAGATTTTATTTTTGTCTGAATGGATGTTGACATTTTCTGCATTTATGGAGACTGTATGACTTCTCTTAACTTTTATTAATATGCTGGACTAGATTTTGTCATATTTTGCTTAACTTTGCATTAATAAGTTAGATTGGTTCATAACTTTTTGGGGAGGGGTGTAGTGTAGGGATTTATTCTAGTCAGAATCTGGGAATAATGTTAGACTTACTAAAAAGGGAATTTGGAAGTTTTCTTTCTCAGCTCTGGAATGAAGTAGCATTGAGATTATTGTGTGTGTGTGTGTTTTACTGGGGATTGAACCCAGGGACATTCAATCTCCAAGCTACATCTCCAGCCCTATTTTATTTTTATTTTGAAACATGGTCTCACTAGATTGATGAGATTCTCACTATTTGCTGAGGCTGTCCTCAAACCTGCAATCCTCCAGCCTTTCAAGTACTGGGGTTACAGATGTGTGCCATCACACCCAGTGAGATTATTTTATTTTTAATGTTTGTTAGAGTTCTCGTGTGAAACTTTCTGGCCCCGTGCTTTTTTGTAGTGGAAATCTTTAACTGCTTTCTGTATTTGTTCTATGACATTTGCTCTTTTTAGACTTTCTGTTTCAACTGGGGCCAAACATGATAAGTTAGTTCTCTAAAAAAAAAAAAAAATATGCATTTCATATATGTTTGGTTTGCATAGAATTATGCAGAAGAGTCTCTTAGAAATTTAAAAGAGTCCTTTATTTTACTGTTTATCTCCTCCTCCTCCCCTCCTCCCTCCTCTTCCTCTTCCTCTTCCTCTTCCTCCTCTTCTTCCTCCTCCTCTCATTAGGGATTGAACCTAGGAGTTTCTACCTTTGAGCTACACCCCCAGTCCTTTCTTATTTTGAAACAGGATCTTGCTAGGTTGCTGAATGTCTTGCTATGTTGCTGAGTTTGTCCTCGGATCTGGGATCCCCCGTCTCAGTCTCTCAAGTAGTGGGATTACAGGCATGTGCCACCATGCCCAGTTGTTATTTTCTTCTAGTCATTTCTTTGTGTGTGTGTATGTGGTACTGGGGATTGAACTCAGGGGTGTTCTACCTCTGAGCTATACCTCCAGCCCTATTTTATTTTGAAACAGGGTCTTGCTAAATTGCTGAGGGCCTTGCTAAATTGCTGAGATTGGCCTTGAACCTGTGATCCTAATGTCTCAGCCTCCCAAGTACTGGGGTTACAGGCGTGTGATACCATGCCCAGTTTCTTCTTGTCATTTCTAATGTTGTATATTTAGTGTCATGTATTTGTGCTTTGTCCATTGGCCCCTCTCTTTTTAATGGAGTTAATTAGTGGTCTATTTTGCTAATTTCTTTTTCAAGGACGGAACCAGTTTTTGTACTTATTATGTCTACAGTTTTTTTTTTTTTTTTTTTTTTTTTTTTTTTTTTTTTTTTTTTTTTTTTTTTTTTTTTTTTTTTGCTTTCGGAGGTTTTCAAATTAATTTTACCTCTTATTGTTAATTCCTGATTATTTTTCCTAATTTCTTTGTTTTATTTTGGTGTCCTTTTTCTAGTTTTTAGAGTTGGCTATTAATTTAGTTTTTAATCTTCATAGGTATTTCATACAATATATTTTTTCATTGCTTCCTTTAGTTGAAGCCTACACATTCTAGTTAGATTGGGCCTTTATTTATCATTATTTTCAATAAATTCTGCAATGGAATTTTGTAGTTTGTCTTTGACCCCAATGCTGTTTAAAAGTGTGTAAATTTCCACATGGAAGGAGATTTTTAAAATTTTGTTATTTATTTCTGGTTTTATTGCATTATGTTCTGAAGATGCTATTATATTATTTTTATTCTTTAAAATTTTGAGGTTTTCTTCGTGTCCTAAGATTATTCAGTTTTTGTGCATGTTCCATGTCCATTTGAAAAAAAGTTGTAATCTCTGTTATTGATACAATATTATCATAGTTACATAGATATCTACAGGATCTTATTTATGCTGTTCAGCTCTTCTGTACCTTTATAGTTTTTAGTCTACTTGATCTTGGAATGTGAGAAGTATGTTAAAGTATTCTTTTATTAGTGTTTTCAGTTTTCCCTTGCATCTTCTATGGTATGGCACTTAACGGAAGTTACTGTGTTATTTGGTGTATAAATATTAGTAAGTAATATTTTCATTGTGAATTGTAGTCTTAAGCATTATATACTTCTTTATTTAATGGATTTGATCTCAAGTTCACCTTGTCAGATATTAAGATTATGACCTCTATTTTCTTTTTATTTGTGTTTGCCTGATATACCTTTCTCCATCCTTTTATTTTTAACTCTTTTGAATCTCTTTGTTTTAGGTGTGTCTCTTGTATTCCGCATAGTGTTGGATTTTGATTTATTAGCCAATCTGAAAATCCTTTTCTTTCAATAGGTGAGTTAAGCTCATTTACATCTATTGATATGATTAATGTTTGGCCTCAGTTCTATCACTTTGTTTTATTTATATGTCTTTTATGTCGAGGCTCTTTCATTATGCAATGAGTTTTATTTGTTCATTTGTTCTATTCATTAACTTTATGCTAATATCTTTCTGTAATATCATTAGTTCACTTTATTTTTTTGTTGGACTAATTACTTCCTTACATTGAACAGTTTTGGAATTAGCTTGTAACCTCTTCTCTTTTCCCTCTTTATATCTTGGTATCTGATATAAAGTCATATTCTTTTATTTCCAACCCATTAGGCAACATATCCGTATGCATTCCTTATTCCCCCATGCTCCCCATTTTTGTGATCATTCCATATCTACTATATTCTCTCCCTTATAGCCACAGTTTAGCTTTGTTCTACAGATGCATTTGTATTTAGTCCTTACAACTGCTTCTCTCAGTCTGTTTTGGTTATCTGAATCTTCTTTTCTAATAGATTCCTTAGGAAAGGCTCACAGGATCAATATTTCCTGCATTTTGGCAAATTTATAATGGTTTGCTTGCAGCTTTATACTTGAAGGTCAGTTTGGGTAGATATAAAATCTTTGACTTTATATTTGCCTTACTTGAGTATCTTAAATTTGTTATGTAATTTTTTTCTGACATTAAGAATTGGTGAAAAGTCTGATGGCTTTTGTTTTCTTTCTTTTATTAGTGGCTTAGTCTTTTTGCCTGGTTGCCCAAGTGATTTTTTAAAATTTTCTTTAAAGTAGCTTTAACTGTAAAATGATTCAGTACTGGCCATGCTGAAATGATTACAGTGTATCCTTTCAGTATAATAATTTCAAGATATATTTTATTTTAAGAAAGTTTCTGGAAATATGATTTTAGTATTGGTTTTGTTCCATTGTTTGACATTCTTCCTTGTGACTCCTATCATATATATGTTGCCTCTTTTTTGCTTATCTTCTGTATGGATCATTTTCTAGTGAATGTTTTAAGAATATTTTTCTTTATTTCTTTTGTATTATTAGAGTTATGCATACAATATATACAGTATACCTGTATTAGTCTACTTGTCAACTAACCTCTATATGATGATTCTACATGTATAGAAAAATATATTTATTTAGCCCTTACTTTGAAAAAAATGTCAAATATTAATAAAAACTGACAACATTAAATTCAATACCTTTATTCTCATAAGCCCAACTTATTAATTTATAAGTACAAGCATCTGACTGTATCATTATGTCTTCTAGGGTAGACATGCCCAAGTACCTACATTTAAAAATATATATGATTTTTTCCCTCTTTTTGTTAATTATGGAATATTTGCATATAATAAAATTCACCCATTTTTGAAGCACAGACTGATATATTTTGCCAAGTACATATAATCAGGTAATCATTATCATAAGCAAGGTAGAGAATAGTTGTTTTACCTCAAAAAGAGTCCTGTGCCCTTTGCCCTGAACCACTCCTTTTATCCCCAGTCCTAGGAAGACATTGATTTCTTCCTCTCCCCTCTCTTTCTCTTTCTTTACTGGGGATTGAACTCAAGGACATTCTACCTCTGAACTACACTCCCAGCCCTTTTTATTTTTTGTTTTTGAAACTGGGTCTTGCTAGGTTCCTGAGAGTTTCACTAGGTTGCTGAGGCTGGTCTCAAACCTGTGATCCTCCTATCTCAGCCTCCCAAGTACTCTTTCTTTCTTTTTGTGGTACTGGGAATTCAATCCAGGGTTGTTCTACCTCTGAGATACACCCCCAGCCCTGTTCACTGTGATAAAATATCTGAGATAATCAACTTATCAGGATGAGATGTTTATTTCTGCTCATGGTTTAGAGTTTAAGTTCATGGTTACTGGCCCCATTATCTTTGGGCCTGTAGCAAGACACTATATCGTAGCAGGAATGGGTAGCAGAGGAAGCTGATGGCCCCATGGCCACAGGAAGCAAAGAGATATGCTCCCTCAACAGCATGTCCCCAATACCTAACTTCTTCCACTATGCCCTGCCTGCTAAAGGTTCCGTTCCACAACCTCAGGTTCCAAAGTTTCCTCAGCTGGCCATAGCAGTGCAGGCCTGTAATCTCTGTACTTGGGAGGCTGAGCTGGGAGAGTTGCAAGTTCAAGACCAGCCTCAACAATGTAGCAAGATTCTCAGCAACTTAGGGAAACCCTGTTTCAAAATAAAAAATAAAATAGGGCTGCCGGTGTAGCTCACTGGTAGAGTGCCCCTAGGTTCAATCCTCGGCTAGGTTCCACAACCACAGGCTAGTGGCCAGGCCTTTAGCACATAGATCTTTGGGGGACACATATCTAAACCATAGAAGCTTTTATTTAGTATAATATTTTTGAGATTAGTTCATGTTTTTATGTTTATTAATATTTCATTCCTTTTTGTTGCTCTGTAGTAGTCCATGGCATGTGTATATTTTAATTTGTTTACCTAGTCACCAGTCAATAGACATGTAGGTTGTTTCCAGCTTTTGGCCAATATGAATAATGCTGCTAGGAATATTTCCATACATATGTTTTTATTTCTCTAGGTTGAACACCTAGGAGTAGAATTGCTTGATAGTATGGCAAATGAATACTTAATATTATAATATTAGTGAGACTGTCAGCAATTTAGCAAGATCTGTTAACAAACTATAATAAGAAGGGCTGGGGATGTAGCTCGAAGGTACAATGACACTGGTTCTAATCCCTAGTACCACAGAAACAACAAAAACAACAACAGCATTTTCTTTTTGCAGTGCTGGGGATAAAACCCAGGATCTGCCCCTTAGCAAGTGCTCTACCACTGAGCTACACCCCCAGCTCTTCATTGTGGTTTTAATTAGCATTCTCTAAGGAACAGTGATGTTGGATACCCATTCATGTGCTTATTGACCATTTGTGTATTGTCTTTTGTGTAATATCTGTTCCAAACTTTTGTCCATTAAAATTTTTTTGGTCTTCTTTTTATTGAGTTGTAAGAGTTCTTGATGTACTCTGGATTCAAGCTCTTTGTTTTGAAAAAATTTGCTTCCAATCTGTATTTTACCTTTGTATTTTCTTGACTATGACTTTCAAGAAGTAAAACTTTTCAATCATGTAATCCATTCGAACATTTTTTTTGTCTTATCATTTATGCTTTTGGTATCTTGTTTAAGAAATCTTTGCTTAATCAATGTCTCAGAGATTTTCTTCACTGTTGTCTTCTAGAAGTTTAATAGCTTTATCATTAACAGTTAGGTCTTTGAACATTTTTTAATTGAGTTCTATATGTTGTGAGGTAAGGTTTGAAGTCAACTTCCAAATACAATGTCCATTCATTCTAGCACCATTTGTTGTAAAAGTTATTTTGTCTCTGTTGAATTATCTTGGAACCTTTGTTGAAAATTAAATATGTATGTCTGCATGGATTTATCTCTGGGCTGTATTCTATTTATTTATCTGTATGTCTATCTTTATGTTAAGAATTTACTGTCTTTATTACTGTATGCTTTCCATGCTTTGTTATTAGTTCCAAAATTGTTTTAGCTATTTTAGGTCATTTGCTTTTCATATAAGTTTTAAAATCAACTTGTCATTTTTTTTCAAAGAAAGCTTATTTGTAGTTTGGACTATTGATCACTTTGGGGAATATTCCTATTTTAACTTTGAATTCTCCAATCTTTGGAATGACATATATGTATACTTATTTGGATCATGTTTAATTACCCTTTGCTGTTTGTAGCTGTCATATCTTTAATTAAATTTATTCCTAAATATCTTTATGGAGTTGTTTTTCAAAATTTATCTTCGAATTATTTGTTAGGATAGATAAATGCAATCGATTTTTATATGTTTGTATTATATCCTGCACCCCTGCCTTCTTTGCTTGTTGGGCTCTTAGCTGTTTTGGGGTTACTTAAGGTTTGCAACATGCACACCCATGTTTACATCTACCTTCTCAATCTGTATTGCCTTATTGGCTAGGTCCTCTATAATAGTGTTAAAGAAAAGGGATGTGAGTGGACACCCTTGTCTTGTTCTTGGTCTTAGATAGAAAGCTTTGAGCCTTTCACAACATTAGACCAATCTAGAAGTCCTGAAATAAACCCCATTTGGTTGCAGTGTATAACCTTTTAAGATATTGTTGAACTTACTTTGTTAATATTCTGTTAAGGATTTTTATATGTATGTTCATGAGATATACTGGTACGTAGTTTTCTTGTGATATTTTTGCTTGGTTTTGGGATTGGTAAAATTGGCCTCATAAGATGAGTTGAGACTAGTTCTCCTTTTTTATATTTTCTAAAAGAGTTTGTGAGAATTGATATTGATCTTTAAAATTTTGGTAACATTATCGAAACCACCAGCATCTGAAGGTTATATTTTTCTTTTTTTTTTAATGAGGTTTTAAATGTGAAATTTAATTCTTTAATTGACATAGAGGTATTCAGGTTTTTTTTTTTTTTTTTTTTTTTTTTTTTTTTTTTTTTTTTTTTTTTTTTTTTTTTTTTTTTTTTTTTTTTTTTTTTTTTTTTTTTTTTTTTTTTTTTTTTTTTTTTTTTTTTTTTTTTTTTTTTTTTTTTTTTTTTTTTTT
>PVLC010006509.1:0-53111 GCA_004027655.1 Graphiurus murinus | reverse complement strand
ACTCAGTTGATTCTGCAGTGGATGTCAGCTGGATGTCTTCTAATCCAATTCAGTTTGATTCTGCCTACCTGGAGATCCCAAAGATTGAGAACTTTGTCCTCAGTGCTGGCTCCCCTTCTCACTTCTGATGCTAATCTCAAGCCCCAGGTTGTTTTTACCTGTGCTGCTAGTTGACCAGCTATAGGTCAGGGCTCCCATACCCCATCCTCAGGTAGATTAAGTTGCTTGAGCTGCTCACAGAGTTCAGGAAAACTTGTTTACTGGTTTATTATAAAGGTTATTACAAAGGATATGGATGAAGAGATGTATAGGGCTGAGGTATGCAAGAAGGGCTGAGGTGCTTCTGTGCCTTCCCTTGGTGTTCCCCTCCAGGAACCTACATGTATTTAGATGTCCAGAAGCTCTTGGAAACCTGTCTTTTGGGGATTTTAATTGCAAAAGTCTGACTGAACCTCATAAAAATATAATTGGACAGAAAGGGTATAATCAAGCTCTAATATGGAACCCAGAGCAAGGCTGTTCACGTTCTTCCTGGCCCCTCTGCAGCAGCATTGCTTCCTTCAGGATATCAAGCAGGACCCCTTCTAAAATGAGGGTCTCATGACCTACTGTCAGACAAAGAAGGTCAGAGAAGTTCTAGATGGCCAGCTCTAAGATGAAAAGTGGGAGAAGGTTAGAGATACTGTTGTTTCTACGACCTGTCTTGGGGAGAAAAAGGAGCAGGTGAAATGCAGGCAGGAGAAGGTCAGAGGGGGAGATTTGCCTAACGTTATCTCACTTTTCCAAAGCAGCTTCAGGAGGCAAGAAGGTTACTTCTTGTTCTAGTTATTTAGGAAATAACAAGGGCTATGGGAGTTGGGAACTGTGGGTGAAAAAAAAAATACACATCATAACATCACAGGTCAGTTATGGTTTTGTCTTTTGAGGAATTTGTTCATTTCCCAGATTTGTCCAGATGTCTACTTATTGGCATAAAGTTGCTTGTAATAATCAATCCCTTTTTATATATGTAGACTTTGTTGCTATATTTTTCTTTTTATTTCTGATACTGGCAATTAATGTCTCTTCTTATTGATTTGTCTGGTTAGATGTTTATGAATTTTTTGGTCTTCTAAAGAACCGACATTTGGTTTTGATGGTTTTCCCTATTGTTTCTTTGTTTTCTATGTTGTTGATTTCTGCACATATCTATACTATTTCCTTCCTTTGCTTTGCTTTGGGTTTAATTTGCTCCACCTTTTCTAGTTTCTTAAATTGAAAGCTTATATTATGGATTTGAGAGCTTTCTTCCTTTTAGTATAAAGCCATAATTTTTCAAGTCCTACTTTAACTGTTCTTTACAAATTTTGAAAAGTTTTATTTTCATTGCTGTTCAGTTCAAAATATTCTCCAATTCTAATTTTTGATCCAAAGTTTCTTTAAAAGTATGTTGTTTAATTTCCAAATATTTGGGATTTTCTTGATCACCTTATTATTTTTGATTTTCAACTTAATTGCATTTTTGTCAGAGAATATATTCCATGTGCTTTCAATCTTTTGACATTTATTGGAACTTGTTTTGTGGCCCAAAATATAGTATATACTGGTAAACATTCCATGAGCAATTGAAAAGAATGTGCATTTTGCAATTTTTGGGTGATGTGTTAAATTCTTCTATGCCTTTGCTGATTTTGTCTATTTTTTCCTGTCTGTCATTGATGGAAGCATAGTGCAGTATTTATGGTTATGAAATTTTTTCCCCTTTAAACCTACTAACTTCAGCTTCATGTATTTTGAAGCTCCATCATTGGGTTCATATGCATGTTACAGTTTCCTGTTGAACGTCTCTTTCATTATTGTGCAGTTGCTATGGTTTGGATATATAATGTCCCCTGGAAAAGTTCATGTATAGGCAACACAAAAATGTTCAGAGGTGAAATAATTAAATCGCAGGAGTCCTAACCTTATCTGTTATTTAATCCATTGATAGATTCGTAATTTGAATGGATTTACTGGGTGGTAGCTGCAGACAGGAAGGATGTGGTTAGAGACAGTACTTTGCTGGTGGTTGTGGCCTTGGAGACTATATCTGCCCCGATTCCTTCTTTTGACTGCCCTGAGGTGAGAAGCCTTCCTCCACCACATTTTGCTGCCATGGTATTTCTGCCTTGGAGCTGGCCACCCATGGACTAAACCTCTGTAATTGTCAGCCCAAATGGCCCTTTCTCCCGCTAAGTTGTTCTTGTCGGCTCTTATGGTCACAGTGACATCAAAGTGAACTAATAAAACAGTGTATTCTTTATCCTTGTTAATATATTTTATTTTCCAATTTTACCTGGTATTGATATTTCTATTCCAGCCTACTTTTGCTTACTATTTGTGTGGTATATGTATTTTTTCATCTTTTTCCTTTCAACCTTTTAAACTTGCCTATTGGTTTTGTGGAGATTCTTTTTTGCATTTTAAAGACAGTGATTGCCATATCGATTATAATATACATGCTTAACTTTTTGTAGCTAACTTACAGTTAATAATGTACAACTTTATTTAAAATGCAGAAGTCATATAATTTTATGGGCCCATATCTTTCCTTATTTTATAATATATCTACATAGGCTATAAACCACATAAGACAATATTATCACTTTAATTTTTTTTTTTTTCAGTACTGGGATTGAACCCAGGGGCATTCTACCTTTGAGCCACACCCCGGCCCTATTTTTTATTCTTTATTTTGAAACAGGGTCTCACTAAGTTGCAGCAAGCCTCACTAAGTAGCCAAGACTGGCCGTGAACCTGTGATCCTCCTGTTTCAGCCTCCCAAGCACTGGGATTACAAGTGTGCGCCACCACGCCCAGCTTATCACTCTAATTTTAAAGTTATATGGCTAATAAAGAAATTAAGAGGAAAAGAAAATAGTGTTGTGCATTTACTATTTTACCATTTCTAAGAACCTTCCTCTTTTCTGAACATTCAAGTTTGTGATACCATTTCTCTTTAGCCCCCAAAACTTTTATCATTTATTTGGTAGTGCAGCTCCGTTTGTGATTACATTTCTTATATCTGGAAATATCTTTATTTTGCTTTTATTCTTGAATGGTATTTTTGCTAAAAACAAAATTTTGCTTCAACAGTTTTTTTCCTGTCAGTACTTGAAAGATGTTATTCCATCTGGACTTCCTGGTTTCAGAGGAGAATTCAGCCATTATTGTCCAGTGTCCATAAAGTGTATATACAATTGTTTTTATATTGCTGCTTTCCAGATACGCTCTTCATCTTTGGCTTTCACCAGTTTGAGCCTCATGTGGGTTTTTGTTGGCGTGGGCTTCTGGGTGTTTATTCTGCTCTGTTTGTGTCTGAAATTTCTGATTTTTTTTTTGATTTTTGATTTTTTCAAATCTGGGAAACCTTTGGACGTTATCCTTCAAATATTTTTTCTGTCTCATTCTTTCTGTCCTTTCCTTCTGATTTTCTTGTTACATATACACCTTACTCTGTGATGTCATTGAACAGGCCTTTGAAGTTCTGTTCATTCCCCCCTTGTTCTTTACCATGGGCACTTTCCTTTTTTTTTTTTTTTGCGGTACTGGGGATTGAACTCAGGGGCATTCTACCTCCGAGCTACACCCCCAGCCCTATTTTATTTTTTTATTTTTTTATTTTGAAACCGAGTCTCACTAAGTTGCAGAGTGCCTCACTAGGTAGCTGAGGCTGGCCTCGAACCCGGATCCTCTGGTCTCAGCCTCCCGAATGCTGGGATTACAAGCGTGTGCCACCATGCCTGGCACATGGGCACTTTCTATTATAACCTACTTTCAAGTTCAACATCCCATCTAGTGAATTTTTTACTTCAGAAATTATATTTTTTCAGTTCTAGAATTTCCACCTTGTTCTTCTTTTATCGTTACTTTTTCTGCTAAGATTTCCTGTTTCTCTCTCTTGAAACATGAGTGTCATGCATTGAAAGTATGTTTTGTTTTACTTCATTTTGAGGATAGAGCAATGCTATTAAAATCCATGTGTATTAGTTCTGATCTCTCCAATTTCAGAATTGGAGTAGACTGACTTTCTTTTCTTTGAGAATATATTTCATTTTCTTGGTTCTGTTTTCTGGATAATTTTAAACCACATGCTGGACATTCTGAATGTTAAAGTGTGCAGACTTCAGAGTCTTTTATTCCCCCTGATAACGATTTCCTTTTTTTTTAGTAGGTCATTTTTCTGGCTGGGATTAAACTGCAAACTCTTAATAATGAAGTTGCTTCCTACTCTGTTCAGATCTTTTGTTTTTAACTGGGCTAATTATGTCTATTTTGCCCTTGTGTGGTTCAGGAGCAGTCAGAGAGGTAGATATTTACGGCTTGGGGGATTCCCTTTCTGTCCCTGCCCCCCTCCCTCCTTAGAATTTGTTCATTTGCTGGAGCACTTAGTTTGCCAGCTTTCCTTTTCTAGTTCCTAGGCCAGAAAGCTTGTGGGTTTTCCTGTCTGCCCTTATCACTGTGTGGGCTCAGCCACAGGCCAACATCCTATGGCTTACTTGCCTAGCTCCTGCCTCCCCTCCTCCCTGGAAGACTGAACCTCCAGTCAGACTGTCTGCTTCCGTCCACTGTCCTGTAACTTCAGGTAGTTGCTTTTTCATTATGTCCAAGTTTCATAGCTCTGTTCTGTGGGGAGAGGAGGGCTCGTAGGTAGAGATTTACTTTATTTTAATAAAAACTGCTTTATTTCTTTTTAATTTTTAAGAATTTCTCCTTTCCTGGGCTGGGCATGTAGCCTAGTGAAAGAGCACTTGCCCAGCATGCATGAGATCTTGGGTTTAATCCCCAGAATCACACACACAGACAAGCAAACAAACAAAACACAAAAATACAACAATGACAAAAATTATGAAAGAATTTCTCCTTTCTATGCTTTATTTTTCTTAAATATTATCCTTTGTGCTTATTCATCCTTATGTTTTGACTGGTTTAGTTTTTACTTTTGAAATATTTCTTTTCTCTTCTGATTCTCTCTAGAGATTTTTGACCTTCTGTTTCAAAATCTTTCTCTTATCTGGTAACCTAGTTTCAGTATTTTAATAGCACAGCTTCAACAATTTTCTTAACTTCTTTTAGCTTGTTTTGAAATATTAGGCTATGATGCAGTTTTCATCTGTTTAGTGGACATGCCTCTGCTTGTTATTCTTTTTTATTCTAAATTATTTTTTAAATTGACAAAATTTACATATATTTATTGTGTAACATTTTGTTTTGAAGTAGGTAGACATTGTGGAATGGCTGGATTAAGCTAATTAACATATGAGTTACTGTACATACTTATTTTCTGTGGTTCTCTTATGGTGAATTTATAGGGGATTCTATATTTTTATGATTTATGTTTTTATTAACATATATTAATGTGTGGGGTTTTCCTTTGCTCATTTCTCAGGTGAAATAAGTTTTCTGATACATTTAGAAGGAAGGGATGGGTTGAGGCAACTTTAGGGCTCCTCTTTGACTGATTGTTAATGTTGTTTTTGTTTTTTGCAAGGTGATAAAAAAATATGCCCTTGTCCTTTTTGAGATCTGCTTTCTGTGGTTCTCTTCCCCACTTTTATTTGCACTTTCATTTCCTTTGCATCTAGTATCTTCAGACTGTTCAATTTGGATTGTATTCTCAGTGGCTTCTTTTCTGTGCAGGGCTTATTTTGAAAGCAGCCTTTAGTTTGCTAGTTTTGGGACTGAGAGTACTCCGTCACTGTCAGGTCTGTCACCTGGATAGCCCTTCTTTGCTTGTCTGCTGTCTTTAGGTCAGGCCACCATAGTTTCTAGTGAGTTCCTGTTGACCACTGGGAGGGCTCCTGAGGACCATTGCCTTCCCTTGTGTCTTCCTGCATGGATGTTGATCCCATATGGGTATGTGTCTGTCAGCACTTTGTCTGGTACCCTGTATTTGGTACATGGGGATATTTTGTTACCTAATTTTGTTGTAGATACTGTCAGTTGGTCTTTGGTTTTGTTATCCTCATTAATTTGTCTATTTTTAAAGGAAAGCCTTGGATTAACTCCAAACTCTGCTGCTGCTATTTCTCTCTTCATAGGACCGTCTTAATATATTTAAGCTCTTTGTTGGGTACTTAAATCCTATTCTCTGGTATTTAATATCCATTTCTTGAGTAAATGGTGGATGCCTTTAGAACCAGTCTTATGCCTATTCATACATTCTGTTTCTGAGTCAAAATGAAGTCATGGCAGCTCCTTTGCTCCTTAAAAAGGGAGTGATGATCAAAACTTATAAATACAGAAGCTTTGTGGCATGATTATGTTTTCCTTACCCCTCTGGGTTTATGCTTACTCTTCCATTTTTTGAAATTAGTTAATATAGTGTTTGGGCAACATATAATCAGGGAATGAAATTATAGAGAAAAGTGAGGGAAGGATGAAAAGGAAAATTAGAAAAGTAAATCTATGGTGAGTGAGGGCGATAAAATCAGAGAGAGCTACAGATAAGATACAGAAAATGTTCTGCCTTTTAACCTGGGTGGTGGGTAGATGTGTGTACATTTATTACTATTTTTGGAAGTGCATTCATAATTGCATGCCCTTTTTCATATCATGAAGACACACTAAGCAGCATCTTTGGAATGTAGTCTGAATGCAGTTTCCTTGAGAGCTGCTCCTTGGGAAGTCTCAGAGGAAGGTCAGGAGTGAGTCCTAGGAAAGGATTCATCCTCCTTGAGGCTTTGGTAGTGCTATAGTATAAGCCAGGAAACCTTTGGGGAAAATATGATTGGGGAGTGGGTTTCTTTGTATTTTCTGCTTAAGCTCAACATTACCTGTCTTTAGCTCACAGAAGTAGGTCAAAACAAAACATTTCTGTGGGAGTAAAATGGGTGTCCCTAGCTGTTTGAGAATTCTGTGGAGGAGAGGAGGAATTCATTGACTCAAGAACAAATAAGGATCTGGGCCACACTTTCCCAGACATTCTGCCTTGGGTTAAAAAGCACAGAATGCTGGATGTGGGCTCTTGATGACAACTTTCCACAGTCTGTCTCTTGAACCAGCCTGTCCCATCTTGATTGGTTGCCTTATGCACACCTGTTCCTTCCAGGAAAAAGGATGCATCTGTGAATACTCAAACATGCCTATGTTCTTGATTTTTAGTTTGCCTGCATATAAAATTCTACTTTGGGAATGATTTGTTTATGAAAGTCTTGCTTCATGATTGTCTTACGTCCAGTGCTGCTTTTGAGAAGGCCAAAGCCATTTGGATTCTTGATTGTTCCTAAGTGGTTCGACATTTTGAAAAATATTTAGAAGCATGTGGCATCTTTTCTGTGTCCCCTGTTTTGGACTTTTCCAGTGATGTGCATGGTGGTGTATCTATTTTTATTCATTGTGATGGGCACTTTTAATCTGTCATGATTTAAAAAGTCTTAATTAATTTCCTAGTGAATTTCATCTCTCTGGTTTTGCTGTTGTCTTTTTCTGATATCTTTTGCACTGATCATTTCTCCTTTATTCTTTCTTTGTGTCTTTTTGCCGTACTTTGGGGAAATTTCTTCAAGTATATCTTCTAGCCCTTCTATTGATTGTTTCTGAGATTATGTTTTTAACATGCAAGGACTATTTTTGTTGTTCTCTGCATGTCATTTTTTTTAAATAGAATAACAACATTCATTGTTAGAGTGTACTATCTTTCTGATATTAGTAACAGTTTGTAAAACGAGTAAAAATGCTTTCTTCTATGTAGACACTTTTTCTCCAAATTGATTTTCTATTCCTTCTGGCCTTATGTGTTAGAGGTTCTAGATGGCTGGCCATTATTTGCTGTCTGCTCATTAATACAGGTTAGATTAAAGCTACCCTAAGCATGCTGGTGGCTCACTTATCAGAGGAACCCCTTACATCACTGTCTTTAGGTCTTTCCTCTTTGACTGATCAGATTCACAAAATGAAGGAGAAAAGAAGAGGCTTCCAGTCTCCAGACTGAGGGGAGGAGTCTGACTGTTAGGTGTCGGGGATAAGGAGCCGGCTCAGCTCTGCATTCAGCAGTCAGAGTTGACACAGTCAGGATATCCTTTTGGTTTATGTATGTTATTCCATCTTCAAATATATATTATCTTCTCCATTACAGGGTCCCTCTGATATATATTCTTTCTAGACAATTAACTTCAGATTTGCTGAGTTGGGGAGAAAATATGTGCTCAGGGATGCGAGGTAGGGAGAGAGTTTAGGGTTCCAATTGCTTGTAAATAATTTTCAGCCAGCCCTCATTTTTAGCCCTCCACTCCTGTCCCTCACGTCTACTTCCAGAGTTGTCTGGTGCTGCCGGCTTTGTGCCTCTGAGATATACATCTATTGGTTCTTAGCCTTCCCTAATGCTGGCCTGGGATTCAACTTTCTTTGGCCTGACACAAATCAACTGCTACTTATGTACTGGCTTTCAAGCTTCCAAAATTATGTTTTCTATCTTCTTGCCTGTTCTCCCTTTCTTCTTGTCTTAAATAATTCCTTTTCCTGCAGTTGAGTGACGTTTCAGATGTGCATGATTTAGATGATTATGTTCACATTGTAGTCTTAACAGTCTTAACTCAGAACGTCTTTTTCCTACTTTTTCAGGTCTAGCATATTCTCATTCTCTCTCTCTCTCTCTTTCTTTTCTTTTTTTTTTTTTTTTTAACCCAGGGCTTTGTGTCTGCTAGGCAAGTGCTCTCCCTCTGAACGACATTCCTAGCCTTTTATATTTTATCATGATAGGGTCTGGCTAAGTTGCCAAGGCTGGCATCTAACTTGCAATCCTGCCTCAGTCTCTTGAGTAGCTGGGATTATAGGTGTACACCACTGTACCCGGCTTTCTCATCTTTTGATTTAAATATCATCTTTTCTAAGAGAGGCCTTCTCAGGCCATTCTATGTTAAAAAATACATCCCTAATCTATCTCTAACTCTCTCTCTCTTTTGCGGTACTGGGGATTGAACTCAGGGGCATTCTACCTTTGAGCTATACCCCCAGCCCTATTTTTTATTCTTTATTTTTGAAACAGGGTCTCACTAAGCTGTGGAGTGCCTCACTAGGTAGCTGAGGCTGGCCACGAACTCGGATCCTCCGGTCTCAGCCTCCAAAATGCTGGGATTTCAAACGTGTGCCACCATGCCTGGCTTCCCTAACGTCTTCTTTATTTTCTATTTTAGCTCTATATTTCTTTGTAGACCTTTAAAAATACTTACTGTCGCTTTTGTTCATTTATCACCTTTTCCTGTCTGCTCCATGAGGTCAGGGGCTGTGGTTATCTTATGCACTGTTATATTAACAGTATTTGACATTTGGTTGACCCTCAATAAATATTTGTTGAGTGAGTTAAATAACAAATTATACATGGACTGCATGGATTTTTAAAGCTGATAAGTTCCTCAGTAAGGGCAGGGGAATAAAGTCAGTACCTACCTCATAAGATTGTTGTGAAGCCTACAAGAGTCAAAAGGGTAAAGTTCTTAGAACAGTGCCTGGTAAATACTATACAAATGCTAGTTATACTTTGAAGAGTCTTAAACCTAGTCCTCAAAGAGCTATAATTTTATATTTAATTGTTGCTCAATTTTTTTTTTTATCTAGTTTAAGAAAATTTTGAAGCTGGGTATGGTGGCACATGCCTGTAATCTCAGTACTTGGGAGGCTGAGACAGGAGGATCACAGGTTTGAGACCAGCCTCAGCAAGATCCTGTTTCAAAACAAAGAGTAAAAAGGGCTGAAAGTGTAGTTGGAGATAGAATGCCCTTGGGTTCAATCTCTAGTAACACACACACACACACACACACACACACACACACACACACACAAATAATTGTTGTATGATGGAATTATTCTTGAGTATTGTATTGCATAGTATGGTCTGAATCACAGTATATCTGAACTTTAAGTCTAACTTGATCATGAATCTCCATTTGGACTTTAGCACTATTGTAGAAGAGAATAAGAATATGCTTTCACAGAAAATGATATCCCATGTATTTCCACCAAAAAGGTGGAAAGGTTGTCCACCAAAAAGCTCCTCAGTTCTTTAAAAATCTATGATTTTTTTTTTTTTGAGACAGTGTTTTGCTGTGATGTCCAGGCTGGCATCATAGCTTTCTGAGTTTATATCATAGCATTCTGAGCATTCTGGGATTATAGGCAGGCGCCACTACTTTCAGCTTTTGGTATTGTTTAATAGAGATCTCAGTGCAATTTAACAACAAGAGGTTAAAGCATTTTCCAGTTTTCATTTGCTAAATCAATATGTCTAGATTATAATTTTTGGAACAGAACAATAATACTCTTGTTTCCTCCTCCTCTTGCAGTTTCCAATACAGTATTCAGATGTCATATCAGTTAGAAAATATGATCTTATGAGTTGTTCCTGATGGGTTGGGAGGTGCTGAAGATTTGCACTCAGATTCTTTAATTTCAAGATCTTGACCTGATGAAGCTGCTCAGTAAACTTTAAAAACATACTTCCGTATTCTAACCTGCTTACATCAAAGTATGATAGAGTTCCATATTCCATTTCAAATAGTTACGAATATCCAGTAAACACTCAGCTTGAAGAAAATCCTCTACCTTTATCACTTTCTCCATCACACCATGAAATGCATCTGACTTTCAAAGTTCCTAGTGGGAGCTCTCCTCACCAATAGTGTGCAAGAAACTGGAATAATAGCCTTCTCTTTTGATTTGAATAAATTCTCCTTTCTCTCCCCTCTTATTGCAACTTCACCATTTCTGGGAAATGATGTGAGTCTATGCTTAGAATTTTTCCACTTGGCAAGTGGTTAAGTCTTATGAATTCCTGTGTGAAAGCTAATTGAATGATTTTATGTATGTATGTGTGTTTTTTTTTAATGTGCTAAAAATGTGCAGTGAGCCACAACTAGTTCAAGTGTTTCTCATATCAGAAAGCAGCCCTATCATTTACCTCTGTGATATTGGAAGGTTACTTATCTCTGGAAGCTGCAGTTTTCTCATTGGTAATAAGGAAAGGATGACAATACCACCATTATTTTTTTATGTTTACTAGCATGCAGTGGACATCAGAATTTAGAATTATGATTGATTACTGTGACCTTCTAGAGGATGAGGATGTCTTATTTATTATTGAATTATCAACATCTCAAGGTGTTGATTAATGTTTGATGAATGAATAAAAATGCTGATATCTTTTCCTTTACTTTTGCTGTTTAACTTGTTCTTATTGTCTAAAATTCCCTAGAACTCCTGACTTACTGCTTTCCACAAGTTAAATGCTCAAAAATTTAGTTAAATAATGTATGTGGAAGTACTTTGAAAGATGTAAATGGTTATAACGATATAATGTTTGATGATGATGATGGTGATGATGGTGATGATGATGTGGGAGTCTTTTACCAAAGAATAGGGTGTTCTTTGCTGACCTTTCCTGTCTGCTGGAAGTGCCAGGGTAACATTTGCCACTTGGATCTAAAACTGATTGAAGAATATGTAAGTATACAAATATTTGGAAGAGCTTCACAAGGCCATGTGTGACATCTATACTTTGGACTGTCTTGGCTCTCTACCTCTGTGTATCCTTTTCCACACTACACTTCATTTGTACCTTTTGTGAGGTTTTGCTTTCAGTGAGAGGATGACCTTCCTTAAAGGAGGAGTAACATTCTTTGATCAAAGATTTGCAAAGAGCTCTGCTTCTCCACTTAGATCTCCCAAACAATGCTTTGTTGCTTTGTTCTCCCCAGATCTTCATTTATGAATGTCTTTATTACTGGTTGCATTTTATTTACTATTCATGTGTGTGTGTGGGGGGGTACTGGAGATTGAACCCAGGGTGTTTTACCTCTGAGCCACATACTCAGCCCTATTTTATTTTTTATTTTGAAACAGTGTCTCACTAAGTTGCTGAGACTGACTTCAAATCTGCAATCCTTTTGTTTTAGCCTCCCAATTACTGGGATTACAGGCATTACCATTATTTACTATTCTTAAAATTATGCCTTTAAATATTGAACAGAATTGTAGTATCAGCTTGAGAGAGAGAGAGAGAGAGAGAGAGAGAGAGAGAGAGAGAGAGAGAGAGAGAGAGAGAGCATTCTCAGGAGATTATGCTTCATTTTATTGTTGCCAGATCACTGGTGTGTCTTCCTTACTGCACAGGTTATTGCATTTTAAGGGATAGAGTATTGGACTGGGGAAGGAAAGGGAGAGGGATTATATGTAATGGCTGTAAGTTATTATCTGCTATGAGTCAGTCATTGTGCTAATTAGTTGATATATGCAATATTTTAACATCTTTATAGAAATCTAGCGAGATAGACATTACATTAACCTCATTTTATAGATTAGGAAATTGAGGCTAAGAGAAGTTTATTACTTTACCCCTGTTCTCATAGCTAGTAAGTAGTAGAACCAGAATTCAAGTGAAACCTGGGTTTTAGTTTTTGTTGTGACTCTAATTTTCTATATAACTTGGACTCTTGGTTCCTTCATTTTCCCACATAAAATGTATTTTTTTTCCTCTGTATGTGAAAACCCCTCATTATTTGGGATGGAGTAGGAAAGAGTGTTGAAATGACTTTTGTAGTAGCTGCATAACATTGGGGATGTATAATGAAGTACATGATGAAAATCTTGGAGAAGCTGGAACACGGGTCCAGAAGTGGAAATACAGAAACCAGAGGCCTATATTCTCTGTGTTCTCATGCTTTTCCTTAGGAGCTGGTGAGTGGGAGTTGCAGCTGTGAATCTGGGAAGGAATAAAGAAAGGGTGCGTGTGGCATTTGGAAAATACTCTTCACATATTTTGTTCGGCTCCTGATATTAAGGAATTTGTTATTATTATTACTACTGTTAGTTATTATTACTGTTCTTTTTGTGGTGCTGGATAATGAACCCAGGGGCATTCTATCTCTGAAATACATCCCCTGCCCTATTTTTTTTTGCGATACTGGGGATTGAACTCGGGCATTCTACCTCCGAGCTATTCCCCCAGCCCTAGTTTTTATTCTTTATTTTGAAACCGAGTGTCACTAAGTTGCGAAGTGCCTCACTAGGTAGCTGAGGCTGGCCTCGAACCCAGATCCTCCGGTCTCAGCCTCCCGAATGCTGGGATTACAAGCGTGCGCCACCACGCCGGCCCCTGCCCTATTTTTATTTTTTATTTTGAACCAGGGTCTTGCTAAGTTGCTAACAGCCTCATTAAGTTGCTGAGGCTGGCTTTGAACCTGTGATCCTTCTGTCTCAGCTTCCCAAATACTAGGATTACAGGCATGCACCAGCATATCTGGCTAGGATTTGTTAATTTTGTTGGATATGACAGTAGTGCTGTGATTATGTCATTATTATTATTTCTTTTTTTTGTGGTAGGATTGAACCTAAGGGTGTTCTACCTCTGAGCTCTGCTCCCAGCCCTATTTTATTTTGAAATAGGATCTCACTAAGTTGCTGAGGGCCTTGCCGAATTGCTGAGGCTGGCCTTAAACCTGTGATCCTCCTGTCTCAGCCTTCCAAGTACTGGGATTATAGGTATGTGCCACTGCACCTGGCTGTGATTGTTATAAATATCATCAGTGGTCAAGATTTACTACAAAATTTATAAGTGGAATAATATGATGAATTGGATTTTCCCTAAATGCTTCAGCAAGGAGGGAGGAAGGAAGAAAAGGAGAGAAAAAGAAAAAAGAGAAAGAATGGAAAGGACAGAGAGTTACCATTGAAGCTGGCTGATGAATGTGATGAGTGTCTGCCAGTAGGATAGCTTGGGCAACTGCTCTCCTCAGAGGCTTTTCTTCATGGCTGTGGATATTTCTGGTAGCCCAGTGGAACACACAGTCATTGAGTTAATAGTTATATGTGACAGAGGGAAGTCCTGGGTGCTATCAAAGTGCTGAGGAACTGCATCTAAAGTAGCTTGTGGTAGGGAAAGTTAGTTATCCACAGGAGAAATGATTACAGCGGAGCTTTGAAGAATTCCTAGGAGTGGGCCTAGGCAGAGAAGTAGGAGTTGCTTTCCTGCAGTCGGGAGTGTGCACAAGACCTGGACAAGTGAGCACATCATGAGCTGGAGCTTTTGCAAATTGGTATGGTTGAAGTGTGGTAGCCACAGAAACGAGCAGAAGGTGAAGCTTGACGGGTCAGCAGGGAGCTGTTCTTGTTGGGCATCATATGCTAGGTTAATTGTTTGGATTTCAGTGAACAGCCGATGAAGAAAATATGAATTTTAGAAGGATTACTCTGGATGTCATGTGGAAAAAGGATCAAAAGGGAGTAAGTCTGGTCATCACAGCAATTAAACAGGAAAGAAGTAGGGCAAACATGAATTAAAGTAATGACATTGTAGGTGGAGAAAATAGTAGATCCTAGAGATGACTTCTAGATAGGACTAGTAAGTAGAATTTATTGGACAGGAGCCTCACAAAAATAGTAAATAAAGATAGATAGACAGTGGTACTTCAGGAGGATATCTGATTCCTAGATGATTCTCTAATTAAAAAAAGAAATTACAAAGGTATCAGGTATAATTTTTATTTAAACCATTGTGATGAATAGTTATGGCAATTCAAATTAGTGACAAATGCCCAAATACTTATGATTAATTTCCATCATTTCTTAACTAAGGCCTAGACTGAAAAGAAGATGACTTGACAATGACAGCAAATCTTGTAAATCTTAGACTTCATGTAGTATAAGAAGAAAACAATAAAAAATATGATGGAATTGGAAAATATACTATCAAGTCTACAACATTAATAATCAACATTTGCCAAAAATGTTGGGAAAGTATTATTTTAATTTTGCATTTGGCAAAAACAGAAAGGAACCAAACAAGCAAGAACCCCCAAGGCTCTGAGATATTAAATGACTTGCTTGAGGTCACACATAGCTGCAGGTGGGAATTCATACTCCATCCGGGCTCTCTGCAGGGAGCTGTGATAACTCCGCCACACATATCCGGCCTGTTGGGTCCAAGTTATGCAAAGTGGAATCAGAATGACTAATTTGAAGGAAAAAATGAGTGCTGCAAATGATAATAAACTTATAAATACCTTTGGAATACATTTCAAGGGAAGTAATTATTTTGGAGTTTTATTGGAATGAGAGATAGAAGGAAATAAATCATGAAAAAATAGTACATTATTTACATTTTATACAAGTAAATTTTATGTGGAAATTATTTGTGTAGATGATGTTAGAATTTTGAGGAATTTATTTAGAGAATACCAATAGGACACAGGCTAGTCGACATTTAAGCTTCCAGTTCATTCTATCACTGCTACTGCTGACGGTCTGCTGTGTACCTAGTATTGTGATGCATCCTAAGGGAGTTACAAGAGAAATACAAGGTAGTTCTGTCTTCAAGGATCTTAAAGTGTTGTTAGGAAAACTGGACTTGCAAACATAAAATTTATTTGGAACCATTCAGAATAACTTATAATCAGTGACATTTATATAATGAAGGGACAACATTTAGGAAGCAGATAGTGCTCTGGATAGTCAGAAAAGGGAAATATTGATAATGCTTAGAGTCAATTAGAAGGCTTCATGAATGATGTGACTTTTTTTGTGTGTGGTACTGGGGATTGAACCCGGGACCATTCTACCTCTGAACTATACTCATAGCCTTTAAAAAAATGTTTTTTTTTTTTTTTTTTTAAATTTGAATCAGGGTCTTGCAAAATTGCTGAGAGTCTCACTGTCCTCCTGTCTCAACTTCCCAAGTACTAGGATTGCAGATGTGTGCTACCACCTCTGGCAGTGTGACTCTTACGATGGGCCTTGAAGAACTTGGATTTTTCAAGAAAAGGGCAGGACTAGTTTGTTTCTAAAAAACAGAAATTTAAACTGGGTGTAGTGGTGCACAGTTGTAATCCCAGTACCTGGGAAGCTGAGACAGGAGGATCACAGGTTTGTGGCCAACCTCATGAGGCCCTCCTGAGGAGCTCTGCAACTTAGTGAAACCTTGCTTCAAAATAAAACATAAAAATAGGGCTGGGAGTGTAGCAGTGTAGCTAGGAAGTAGAATGCCCCTGAGTTGAATCCTCAGAACTCCAAAACAATAACAACCCAACAACAAAACAACAACAGCAGCAGCAGCAACAACAACAACAAAACCCCCCAGAAATTTAGTCTAATAGTTCATCTGTTTACTATAGTATTACCTAACAAGATATTGGAAATAACCTAAATGTTAAACAATAAAATAAAGGAAGTATTACTATTTTATGCCAAATCCATATAGTTGAATATTATTAAGCCAGTAAAAATAGAGAACAATGTGGTGTGGTGTAAAAGTATAGGTCACAGCCAGTTAAACTATCAGTTCTGCCACTTACTAACTTTGTGTCTTAGGGCACAGTACTTACGGCTTTGAAGCATTAGTTTATTCAACTTGAAATGGGAATAATATGACTACAATGGAAAATTTATTACAAGGATTAAAAATAACATATATAAAGTACCTTTTCCATAGTGGATAATCAATTTTTCATACTTAATGATATGTACTCTGCTAATATGTAAATAGGTACTATCTTTCTGAAGGGCAATTTCTCAATTTTCCCCAAAAGCTTTAAAATGAGTATTTCTTATTTGACTCAGAAGCTCCACAATTAAAAATTTATTCTAAGGAAGCAATTCAATATATGTGCATTTTTAAAAAGGATATTCTTTGCAACATTGAATAGAATAGTAAAAAATTACCCCAATTTTTGTAGATGATTGGTAAAACAAATTGGGATTCACCTCGAAAAGGAAATTATAGATGATGTAGAAATGTATTTCTGATACAGAAAATAAAGAAAACAGATTTTTAAAGCTATATTCCATTTAATTTATTTTTTGTAAATATGTAGTTATGCAGAGAAAATTTTCTAGAAGGAAGCACACCAAAATGTCAACTGCGGTAGCCTCTGAGTCGTGGGCCTTTAAGTGATGTTTATATTCTTCATTGTGCTTACCTGAATTTTTTGCTTTTATAATAATGAGCACAGATTAATTAAAAAAAATACGAATGGATCACTTTTAAACACATTTAGTGATACAGGTAAATGCTTAAGATTTAAAATGTGTATATCCTATGATTCTAATTTTGTTAAAGTATTTCTATGTCTCTGACTAGATTTTGCTTTTGTGGCTCTTTCTCTCAAATGTAGCAAAGTTCCTAAGAAATGGTGAATATAGGATGGGGAGAAAAGTAGCAGAGAGCGGAGATTAGATTTGCGTATGCATAAATGAAAGCCACTTTCTTAGTGATGGGTAAAAATAATCACTTCTCAGACCCCTTTTGTTTTTTCTTCCTTTTTATCACAGCTTTAACAATTGACTTTCTTAGTTATAAAAAACAAAGTTTAATTGCTGCAAAAAGCTGCTCTTCCTCTCTGCCTCTTTTCTTTTCAGCCTTTCGAGGAACTCAGCACATTCATTCGGTCCTTACTAGGCCCTGGGGATCTACAAGAGTGAGCAAGAGATATGGTTCTTGGAGCTCACTGTCCACTCAGAAGAGGCAGTAAACAGTCACCCAAGTAGATGTAGAATTATAAATTGTACCAACTACTGTGAAAAAAAATTGAATCAGGTATTATATTACAGAAAAGTGGGATGGGGAATCAATTCAGATAGGGAGGTCAGCAAGGACTTCCACAAGGAAGCAACACGTAAGTCAGCTTTGAAGTCTGAGTAGGAGTTAGTCAGACAAAATGGGGGAGGGCCAAGCACTCTAGGAAGAGACGTGAGCACACAGAAATGTTTTCAGTCAAAAATAGCTTAGTGTGTTTAAAAAAACTGGGCCAGAGTCAATGGGCCCTTGGGGTGCAACATGAGGTTGGAAGAGAGGCTAGCACCTTATATACTACATGAAGGGTTTGGGATTTTATCCTGAGGCCAGTGGACAGCCACTGAAGGATTTTAAGCAGAGGGTTATGTAAAGCATTTTGTAATTCAAAAGATCTCTTTGGCTGCTCTGAGGAGAAAGAACTGGAGAGAGGCAAGAGAGAACCCGGAAGATGTGTTAGGAGGCTTTTCGAGCCCACTAGAAGAACAGAAAACTATCGTGCCGACTGAGGAAGAACAGAAAACAGTTTGGAAATGTACTTTGGTGGTAGCACTGATAAGACCCAGTGATGGAAGGGATTAGGGGAATGAGAGGGGAAATGTAAGAGTGACTTTCAGAATATTTTGTGTGAGTCACTTGGTGGATTTTGCAGAAGGTGGAGATGATTTCTTTTTGGAGGGAGGAGAGTATTTGGTGTCGGATGTGTTTACTTTGAGATACTGGGTGAGATCACCAGGTGGAAAACTGAGTAGATGAGGTCTGTATTCAAAACACGTGTGCATCTGGGGCGGAGGTGCACGTTGATGAGTATTTGGCTCATGGGTAGTATGACAGCCAGGTGGGTGGATGGGATTGTGGATGGAGAGACACTTGAGAGAGTCTAGGGCTGAGTCCTGATGAATTCCAACATTTAAACTTCAAGTGATGGGAGGGAAGGCCAAGCACAGTGGAAGGATACATTCCAGGGGAAGAAACCCTGGGGAATGTGGTCGCAGGGAAGCCAAGGGGACAGAGTTTCAAGAAGGAGGGACTGATGGTATGAAATGTGCTGAAAGGTCTCGTAATGTGATTGATTGATGACTAGGAAGTGCCCATTGGAGTTGGAAATCTGGAGGTCCTCATAGGCTCCCAAACTTATTTGGTGTACTGCCTCTTTTTTAGAAAAAAATCACTCAGTGCTTCCCTGGAAATGTACCTTCTTTTAGTGAATAAACAGAAAGATGTGGTGACAAATTTGCCTTTTTTTATGCATCTATATTTTGTCTTGTCATCCCCCAGGGGGCAGTATCACCTACTTTGGGAACCTATGCTAGAGAATCACAGGAAAAGCAGATTCAAGGTAGTGGTGGAGATGGAAGCCAGACTGAAGTGAATGAGAGAAAGAATGGGAAGGGAGGAGAGATGAGAAAGGGTACACAACTCTTAATCATCTTGACTCGGAGGTAAATAGAAAGAGGAAGATTGTCTACAGATTGCTTGAATGCTGGTGGGAATGGCTTAGTAAAGAGGGAGAGATTAGTGATGTAGGAGGGACAGCTGATGGGGAGAGGTCTCATGGTGGGATTGGTGTTTATAGAAAAAGGAAGAAGATGCAAGTAGGTCTTTGATATGTCAAGTATGCACTAGGTACTATACTACGTAATATGTGCAATTATTGATTATTCATAGTAGGCCTATGAGGTTTATATAATTACCTCCATTTTACAGAGGAGTAAACTGAGGTTAAGTAGAGATAGAGCCAAGGTCTAATTCAGGACTATTTGATTTTAGAGACCATTCTCTCTCTCTTTCTCTTCTTGGTGGTACTGGGGATCGAAACCAGGGGCATTCTATCTCTGAGCCACGCTCCCAGCCCTTATTTCTTATTTCGAAACAAGACCTTGCTAAATTACTGCATGCTGGTCTTGCACCTGTTATCCTCCTGTCTCAGCCTCCCGCGTACTGGGATTACAGGCATGTGCCACTACACTCGGCTTTCTTGGCTCTTACTTATAAAATTCCCTCTGTGGTGGTGTATTAGTTTGTTTTTGCTGCCATGAAAGTGTCACAGACAGAGTTGCTTAAACAACAGAAATGTATTCTCTCCAGTTCTGAAGGCTTGCAGCCCAAGATCAAGGTGTTGGCAGGCTTCGTTTCTCCTGAGGCCTCTTTCCTTGGCGTGTGGATAGTCACCTTCTTGCTTGTCCTTGCTTGGCCTTTTCTCTGTGCTACTGCATTCCTGGTGTCTCTTGTGTGTCCTAATCTTTTCTTATAAGGACAGCAGGCAGACTGAATTAGGACATGCTGCTGTAATGGCTTCATTTTAAGTTAGTCACCTCTTTAAAGGCCTTATCTACAAATACAGTCACATTTCGAGGTTAGGGTTTTAACATACAAATTTGGGGGAACACAATTCAGCCCTTAACAGATGGCTTCTTCAAGTATAAGGACCCCTTGCCAGGGGCAGAGTGGGAAGGTTGGGCAGAGGTTGTATAACTGAAACTGAAGAGAGTAGATTACTAGAGAAATGTAGCCTGAGGGTCAGCTGAAGTTGGAGATCATTTGTCGATATTCATCTGCCCAATTATCTGAATCTCTATAACAAGTAATACCACTGTGTATGTGTGTAGTAAAGAACAAAAACTCTGTCTCTATGAGGCTGCTGGGTGCTTATGGGGGCTTATTAACCAGACAAAAGACCACCTCTTGTGTACAAGGTTGAAATGCATGTGAGCTGTATTCACATCTTCAGCATGGTTACAAGCTGCTATTTTCCAGGAACATTCCTGCTGTGTGTTCTCAGGTAGTTGAAAATGTGAAAGTTAAATCTATGACTGCTGACATTTTGTTGCATTCACCAATAAACAACTTAGCTTGAACACTTTTCCCAACCTACCCTATAAACTTATCTTTCATGATTACTCACTACTTTCTTCTTCTTTCTCTCCCTTCTTTCTTCCTTTTCCCCCCTCACCTTCATTCATCAATGATTTATTGAGTACCTAGTAGGTGTCTGACACTGAGGATAAAGAGTCCCCAATGCACTGTACAGATACACAGATATATGTTACAATTAAAGTAACTAATCAGTCCTATGAGTATATTGGGTACCTCCTAAGTACCAGACAGCATGTTAGGTTTGGGATACAGGCATGAGTAAAATATAGTTTTTGCCTTCAAGAAATTTGTAATTCTGTATAAAAACAAAAAACAGGTAAGTAAGAAAAAAAAAAAAAAAGAAAAAAAAAAAGAAGACAATACCACGTGAATTTGTAAAATATTAAAAGACCTCAAAGAAGACAGTGATCTAGTCTCCATGCATGTTTGGATATCCATTGAAAGGAGCTATTACTGCATTTTAACAAAAGGACTATAAAAAGAACATTCATTTCATAAACATTTTTGAATGCTTGCAATCATGTAGTGACAGTTTTATAGCTCTTGAATTATGAGCAAGCCATCGTGTTGGGGGATCTATGACTTCTCTCCTCATTTGAGCTCATTGTCCACACCCTGTACTATCACCAACTCTTTTTTAGGTGGTGAATGATTAATGGTATTCCTGAAATACTCTACAGGAGCCTGCTGAATATTAAAACTTAGAAAAGGCACAGTAGCAAAGCATCACTGTGATAGTGGGTGAGCAGAGCATATGCTAGCCTAGCCTATATCTCAGAGATTTGGAGTTTAGAACTGTGGATTGATGTGGGGATTCCTTGTAATGTGATTTTGAAAACTGTGGTGAACAGCAGATTAACAACACTAAGAAAATGGATTATTGCAGATTATGTAATTGATATATTTTCAAGTATCCTCTATTTATACTTTATTTCAGGAAAAAAAAAAGTTGTTTTCAACCAAACACTTACGGGGTTATTTGAGGCAATGGATATAAACTTGTTGCTTTCTTTGAGGCTGATGTGCTATATTTCTTATCTGCAGTCTAAATATTTCTCTGGGAAAATGCTAACCATATTATGGAAATAGTTCAGGAAGTAGAAAGGAGAGGAGCAAATCTGCTAAGTGGTATGCAGAGGTTTTAGGGTCAACGATTAACCTAATACATGCTGAAAATTGCTTTAATGTCATGCAGTGAACATTTCCTATGTGCATGCCAACTTCATTTCAGATTTGTATTCTAGATTATGTCGTAGTGGGAAGAGCACTGGACTGGGCACCAGGAAAGCTAAGTGCTAGTCTAGCTCTGCCATTGCCCACTGTGTGAATCATTTCCTCCATCTTTAAAATGAAGTGGTTATGGGAACAGCCTCTAAGGTCTTCCCAGTTCTGGTATTTTCTCATTCTGTGATTCTGTGTCCCATGCCTATCAAAAGCATTTTGACTTTCTTTAAGTTGCTTAAGTCAGCATTTCAGTTAAAATGCATCCAGGAGCTTATTTCCATGGGCTGTTGGGAACAGCAAAGCCTTGCTTCTCCAGGACTTGATATATCTTCTGTTAACCGCTGACATTCCACCTAAAAGGCTCCCTTGGTAGCCTTAAAGATTGAGAGACAAATGGACAGTATTGAGAACTCTATGGAAGAGGAGACCAGAGAGGCGTTGATCATCATGGCTCCTTGGGATTTGCAAAGAGGAATGACTAGAACTGGGCCATTCACTACAGCCAGGTCAAAGGTCAGGTCAGGAATGTGGACAATGCTGGTGACTCCAGGTAGGTCTAGGAGGGTAAATAAACCCATGTAGTCTCTCCTGAATCTTGAGAAGATCTGGGCAGCCATGCTCAGAAAGCTATTAGGAAGTCTCCTAATTCATGAAATTCTTTGGAAGAAAAATGTGACATTTTTTAATACATTTTTTACTGAACAATCATTGTATTTTTACTTAATACTCACCAAACAGATCTACTCTTAACCATATTCATACAGTTCAAGCATTAACTAAACATGCTTTCATGGTCAGTTATTGAGTTAAAAAACCTAACTTCAATTGATGCAATTATGCAATGGACCACCTTCCCCTTTCTAAGGACTTTAGAGTGTTGTTGAAAGACTTTAAAGTTTTCTCCTTCAATTTTTGTTAAGCAACATTAAATATAACTCTCTGGTGACAGAGATTTATATCTATTATTATTTTGCTAATAATAAGCTAACTTGAGGGTAATTAGAAAATGATTGGAGTATTGCTTTTCTTAGTGGTTAAAAAACTAATGGATAATTTGTGAATAGGATATTAAACTACATAACTAAAAATAATTTTGTGTGCTGAATATAATTATAAGAAATTAAATGTCTTTTGTAATTGTTTCTATCATGGAATTCCAGAAAAATTTACATGTTCCTTAAAATACTGATTAAATTCCTGTATATAATAATTTAAAAAATAACTGTACACCTAATGCATATTACAAGATGATCCTTTTTCTTTTTTTTCTTCTTCTTTTTTTTGTTTTTATCTAGTTGCTTCCAAGATCCGGTACTTGCAGGAATATCATAACCGGGTTCTTCACAACATTTATCCTGTACCATCAGGAACAGATATTGCAAACACCCTGAAATACTTTTCTCAGACCTTGTTAAGGTAAGCCTTAAAATATCCTCTACTTTGAGAGAATTATTAGGTAGTACTGCTGATTTTTTTTGGGACCTAAATTTTTATTGAATCTAAAGTTTTGAAGGGCATTAAATTTTCCTGTGCTCTGCCAGAAGAGTCTGGACTCCAGTTCTCTGGGTGTATTTAGCAGAACAGATCCCAGGCCTAACTGGAAAAATGGGTTGTGTGGCTGTTGCCTTCTTCCCTCAGTTGAATGTCTTTTTAAGAGGTCTATAAATAGGCAGGCATGGTGGCACACACCTGTAGTCCCAGTACTTGGGAGACTGAGACAGGAGGATCACAAGTTCAAAGAAAGCCTCAGCAAGTAGTGAGTCTCTCATCAACCTAGGGAGACCCTGTTTATCAATAGAAATAAAATAGGACTGGAAGTATAGCTTGGAGGTAGAATGCCCCTGGGTTCAAACCCCAGTACCAAAAAAAAAAAAAAAAAAAGAAAGAGAGATCTATAAATGATAAAAGTTCTATGTTTGAATATAGTGTGGGATTAAAATGAGAGCCTACATTGGTTATAATTAAGAATAGGAAACACTTGGTCTAAGAAAATCAGAATGATGTGGCATTTTAGGCTTATCACTAGTACTTCCTATTTTTTAAGTGTAATATATGGTAACGGTTAATTAGTCTGTGTAACTCTTGAAGTGTTCAACATACTTTATAATGGATAGTGAATTTCTATGGAGGGCAAGAAAACAGAAACATAGGAGCTCTTTTTATATTGCCTACTTCTGCTACAAGGTAGAACCCGAGGGCCTTTTGGCTTCACACTTCTCATTAGAACAAGTGAGCAAAGATGAGCCTTTCAGGAGAGGCTCAGCTGTTTTGAGAAAAACACCAAAGAAGTCAGAACACTTTACTTGCCATTAAATTCCAAGGCTCAGTCTCTTCCATATCACCATGGTCTTCTTTCCTTTCAAGTCTGATTTTTGGAAACACATAAATTGACTTGCTGCTGTCTTGCCTCTTTTAGTTACATAGCAGAAGAAGTTTTGTAAGTTAGGTATTTGGAGAAGAACACAAGTTCAAAATGATCGTAATGGCACTGGAGATTCCTGTCATCTCAGGCTTTACCGTAGGCATACAGGCTGAATGCTTTGCAGGAAAAAACTGCATGTGATCAAGTTAGCCACTAGTGTTCCATGGCCCCCATCTCTTTGTTCTCATTCTTTGGAATATCTTTTCATCTTTAGAATCCTTAGTATCCCTATTCCAGATTGAAGGGATTTTTAATCAGATGCATAGGTGTTACACTTGCACAGTAAGTTTAGGACCCTGTTCCAAGCTATTGCCCTTCTTTTCAAATTGTAGTGGAATAATTAGCTCAGTTTTCATAGGCATAATCAGATAAATTTGTGAACCAAGGCATCTGATTCTATTTTCTTTTTATTACTATTATTATTATTATTTATTAATTGGTGCATTGTAATCATACATCTTTGTTAGGTACAAGCTGATAAAGACACACATGCACACGTATCTCATTTAACTCCTTTCCCAATTCCCTCCCCACTCCCTGTCCCTCCCTCCTTCTCAAGTTCAGTTTAGTGATTGACTTTGATATATTTGTGAAAGTACATCATGTGCATTAGGGTGTCCTCCCCCCCCTCATCCATCACCTTCAGTTAAGTCAACTTCTTTGCTTATCTAGGGTTTCTCCTTTTTCATCTGGAGTTGATTCTGTTTTCTTGAATCCTCCTTTTGTCTTTGAGATCAGGGTTCTCAATGGGAAACACTTTCCTATTTCTCAAATTTTGAAAGTTCTCAAAGTGAGAGACACTTTTCAGTGGGAAACATTGTGAATTCTATTTGCAAAGAAGCTGTGACATCCTAGTTGCCACTTCAGAGATTGCTACTTAGGTCTTAGTAATTGTGCCAAAAAGTTAAGAAATTTAGGATACTGAAGCCATGTCTGCAAGACACAGACTCCATTTTCTTGAGCAGCACATCATAGGTGGCAGCATTTTAATGCTGAAACTGACTTGTTTAAGTGGCTTGTTGGAGAAGATTCTATGCAATTTAACTGTTTTTTTTTTTCCAAAGGGAGGTAACATCAATAACTACTGCTAATGGTAATAGTAGCAGCAGCTATTAATTTCATAGCAGTATTATAATAATAGTAATTATATGTGTCAAGTACTATTCTAAACACTTTAAATGTGTCATCCAATTTAATCTTCATAATTAGATAAGTGGACTATTTTTACTCATTTTATAGATATTGGAACTAAGGTACAGAGTGGTTCAGTAAGTTGCTCAAATATGTATTAGACCAGGATTTGATCTTGGTGGTCCTGATCCACATCACACAGTCTTAACAATTATGCCATACTTCTCCTTAGTGCTACTGTATAATTATACTACTGGTATACTTTTTTTAGTAAAAACTTGATTTGGGCTTTGGAATGCCAGCATCTATTATGAAGTCATAGAATGTTTTTGGCTCTCTTTGAGATTATGGGAAGGAAGGAAGCACTTAGCACAAAGATTTGCCATCTTTTCAGAAGTTAAGTTGAGCTGTATCTGAGGTGATACGGGTAGTCTTCAACTCCCAGATGTTTTAGTCCTATCTCCTACTCAAGCAATGAGTTGTCAATATTGAATCAGAGTAGAAGTAAGTGGTAGAGCATAGGGAAGAGGTCACACACAAGCACAGGCACACACAAGCCACGTGCAAGGAGGAGAGACCACATTGAGGAATGCAGCATGTCGTGGGTTGGACTGTCACGCTGACAGGTCACCTTTGGGCTGACCCCAAATGCATTTTCTTTCTTCTTTTTGCCTATCCCAGCTTTTCCCCTCTGGAAATATAGAACTTCAAACTGTTGTCCTACATATTGAAGCAAATTATGATCAATTTTAATGTCATTAGAGATATCCATTACACTTATATGTGTATTCCTTCATTTTATTTATGTTACTAGAAAGTTCAAGAAAAATAAGATGCTCTAAGTATCTGATGTGGAGGATTATTGACATAGGATTTTCTACTATAAATAAGATTTGCATTTTATATAATTTTTACACATCTTGCTTTTAGAACTCAAGTTCTTTAAAGAAACAAGAAAAATTTGAGATGAATTCTTACAAATTAACCCTCTATCTTTCCATTTGGGTATTCTCAATGAAGTTAATTTTTTTTTGTTAAAATCTACATTTTACAAAAGTCTAGCAACTTTATATGAGTCAGATTACATTTTTAGATCAATAGTCTTCTGGTCATATATGACTCTTACTGATTTTAGTAGCATTTTGTACCTATTTTGAAAAGTGCATATTAGCCTAGAATTTAATCCATATATTACCATGGTGGACTATACAATTAGTTGAAGAATCCACATATGTCACATAACGTGTAATTAGACTCAAATTAGAGTTCATAGAGGCTCCCTAAACTCTAGTTATGAAAGTGAGTCTTGTGTGATATTTAGCTTGTTAGCCATTGTGCCTAGAGTGGTGTTTGGCCCATAGAAGGGGATCAGTAGCCAGTCGTGGTGGTACCCACCTGTAATCCTGGTACTTGGGAGGCTTGAGACAGGAGGATCACAGGCTTAAGGCCAGCCTCAGCAACTTAGTGAGACCCTCAGCTACTTAGTGAGACCCTGCTTCAAAATAAAAAATAAGGCTGGGTGTGGTGACACATGCCTGTAATCCTAGTATTTGGGAGGCTGAGATAGGAGGATCACAGGTTCTAGGACAACCTCAGCAAGTAGCGAGACTCTCACCAACCTAGCATAACCCTGTTTCAAAATAAAAATAAAATAGGTCTGGAGGTGTAGCATGGCGGTAGAATGCACCTGAGTTCAATTCCCAATGACACACACACACACACACACCACAGGCTGGGGGTGGAGCTCAGAGGTAGAATGTCTAAACATTTCTTGAATTGAATTGACTTTCATCCAAATTTCATCTAGTGGAGGAGCCCTTCTAGAGCATTTACTGAATCCAGTAGTGAACTAGGGTCCTGGGTAAGATTACATCTGTGCTGAGTCAGTCGTGCTCATTTTAACTTAGCAGAGACCTATTGGGACGGTGAAGACGTAGTTTACATACATCTTCAGAGTTTAGTTTATTTGTTTGATTTTATTAGAGGCAACTACAAAAATTATCTAGTTTAATCTCCTCACTACTCTGGAGGATTCTTTTCATTTATTTATTAAAGCATTCTATAGCCATATTTTAAACATCTAAAGTCTTTAAGAATCTTGGGATCTTGCTTTTTAATCTGGCAGAACACTTAAAGATCCTCAGTCTTTTTTCCACTTTAGAAATTCTTTTGGAATTTCTTCCCCTAGATCTGTCTTCTGGTTCAAGCAGCTAGTATGTAAAATCTTAAAAGAAAAAAAAAAAATCATTACATTTTGAGAAAGCTGTTTGCTGCTAACTCTTTAGATAATGTTTAATGCTTTTAAATGAGATTCTAGTTTCAGTCCAGTAGTTATAATGAGTGGTAATTTGTGATGTCTTAGGAAGAATATATAGTTTTCAAAGAATATCTTCCTAAAGAATGTATATATGTGCATACCTATATCTATATCTATATATATACATTTCAAATTATCAATTTAAAGTCCATGGAGTAGTTTCAAAGCATAGCATAATCAGTCAACTTTGCAAAGATCCAATTCAAAGGTCAGAATTCACAATTGTAAAGAAAGTTCACTTGACATATTAATTCTCTGAGCTATGAATACCTCAGGACGACTTCTCATCTTCCCCATCCCACAGAGGTCTTCTTCTCTTGCCTTATCTTGATCACGAAAGCCAGGGCTTGAGAAGAGGACCCCAGGAGGGGAAGGGAAAGGCGAGAAGCTGGCTGCTGGGTCTAACTCTTCTGAGCAGGGCATTCTCAATATTCTTTTTGGAAAAATTTTTAGATGGGGAAAATGGTTTGATCATTCCCAAGTTAATCAGTTTGGTTGGGAAATAAGTTTTTTTTTTCTCTGAATAAACTTCACAAAACATCATAAAAATCACAATGCATTGTACATTTATTCATGAGCCCTTCTTAAGTTTTTCCACAAATGAAAACATTTCCTCACATTGAGACATTAATGGTAATCTAAAACTGGTTTCATGGATAACTCATTTGCCACCATTTTTTCTCAACTTCACCTACTTATTAAACCCAAAGGCAGTGAGAGAGGGTTTTACTGTTTCAATGCTGACATTCTTCCCTCTCTGCATGTAGGAAGCTGTTGTTGCTATCATTTGGGAACCCCACATAGTCAGGAAGGGAAAAATATCAAAGTCGAGCCTCCTAAGTCCATTGGGCTAGGGCTTGTTACATTATTTCAAACTTTGGAAAAACAGTATATTTGAAAAAATGGTTATATTTCCCTTACCAAGGAGAAGTTTGATGAGAATACTGAACTTAATTTAAAGGATATTTTAAATATCATTAACTCATGATATTCAGCTATTTTTATCCTCTAAAGCAAAATGTTGCTCTTGTTATGCAACTACTATGAGATCCACATCTTGTAATTTTGAAAAGATGGTGGTAGTTGGCCAATTCTTCAAGGCTGAACTTTGGGAAATAATATATCCATTTTGATTCTAAAGGAATTTTCAGTGGGATAGCATCCTTCAGGATTAATACAAATTTTTGGTGACTGGGCTTATCAAGAATATAACTTTTAAAGGTGATACTCTTAGAAGAAATTGAGTTATATGAGAAAAGTATAAAGTCTGATGGAAAATCTGATGGCATTTAATTTATAATAAATGCAGGCAGGCAGGGGTTATGAATGTTGATATTATCCCATTGTAAAGTGTAAGCTTACAAATTCAAGTACATCACACACAAAAAAGGTCAATTAAATCCCTTTAAAAGTTTAAAAAATTACACCAAATCTTAAGTTATTTATTGCTAAGAAGTATTACATAACTATTCTGAAATTATTTTTATTATCAATTGTTTTTCTCTGGACATTGGGTAACAGAAGACAAAGGAAATCGAGGTAAATTAGGCACATGTAAAACAAAAAGCATGTAGTCATTTTTCTTACATTGTAACATATTTTTTGCACTAAGAATAAATAAAAATTAATGTAAACTTGATATAGCAAGCATGCTTGACACTAACCAGTTCTTCACATCACTGTAAAACTATAGATGTAATACCATTAACTAAGAACTTAGTAATGTTTGATGCACATAGAATAAGTGTAAACCAAGGTTATATTATGTAATGAAACATTTATAAATTGTCTTGACTAACATAAGCATACTAGAGAAAAGCACTTTGTATGTGCTTCAGATATTATCATTTTAATGTATAGGTATTGTCTTTAATGATAAATAGTATAATCAAGTTTTTAAAACCTAAACATTTGGCTAAGCAGTAATTTATTTTATTTTTAAATTAACAACTTTTTACTTCATTGCTTTTACTAAAAGGTTTTTATCTTAAAGTTAAGGCTAAAAGAAAAACTATATTTAGAAGTTATTTTTATTCCCATTAAACTTTTTTTTTAACTTTCTAAATTATCTTTCCTTTAGTTTTTAGTGAGTTTTGTTGAATAATAACGTAAGTAGCAGCAGTAATATATGAAATCTTATTGTATGATGTGCAGCTCTATGACAGATACTGCTTGCTTAGTCTTTAGAATTTTAAAGGTAACTATTTAATAAGTCTGTTTGTATTCATAAAATAAAATGTTTCCTCCCCGACATGCAAAATTAAAACACACACACATAAATAACCATTATCATTAGTTCACAAACATACGCTACGGACCATCTACTATATATTATTTTATAGCTTTTCCAATGTAGTTTAGCTAACATTTTAGAAATATGTATTATTTCTAAATTCATATGCCTGTTTAAACCTCATTACCTCAAATGATACTGACAGAACGTCATGAAACAGTATCATGATACACATATAGACATTATTTTGATGCAATAAACATGTGATTTTTAAGACTTTCTTAATAAACGCACATGTTTATTCTTTGCTAAAACATGTTTCTGCAAGTGCCATACCTATATTTTGCAAGTTTATATTCACGTGATTTAGACAGCCCTGCTGAAAACTTCTTTTCTTTGAAAGCTTCTTGTAATTAGGAATGAGAGCCCTCACTAATTAGACAAAGCCATTGCTTTTACTTCCAGGAAACCTCTCCTTCACCAAACCAACAAACTGTAAAACATGGGTTTGGCACTGAAACATGCATTTTTATATTTTTGCTCCTTACTAACCAGATAACACATGAGATGCAATGAAACTTCCACAAAGTAAACCTGTGTTATTGGTATCTCTGAGCTCAAAGCTATGTGACCAGTACCAGATTTGTAGACCCTGCTGGTGTGGCAATTGCATCTTATGTGGGATGTATCTGGTGTTTTATTATTTGTTTTAGAGTGTCATTTCAATGTAATGTGCTGTTCTTTGTGTCTTTGTTGTCTCTTTTTTTTCTTTGTCCCCCCAACAGCATTTTGTCCCGCACAGGGAAGAAGGAAAACCAAGATGCCTCCAATTTGACAGTGCCCATGACCATGTGTCTTTTTCCTGTGCCATTCCCACTCACCCCATCTCTAAGACCGCAGGTCAGTTCCATCAACCCTACTGTTACTCGCTCCCTCCTTTACAGCGTCCTGCGAGATGCTCCTTCAGAACGCGGCCCGCAAAGTCGTGATGCTCAGTTGTCAGACTACCCTTCTTTGGACTACCAAGGCCTCTACGTGACTTTGGTGACTCTCCTGGATCTAGTTCCTTTACTACAGCATGGCCAACATGGTGAGCATTTAACTGAAATCTTTGGAAATATACATGTATGTTGATGAATATAAATGATGCTGAGCCAAGGGGCATGGAGACCGTTCTTGCATAAATCGTTTGACTAAGCCTTTCTTACACTGAAACTTAATTATGGGGCTTCCCAGCCCATCATTTGACACTGTTGTGCTGCTGAGGGATGTTTTCCCAATGGGCATGTGTTGAGGGAGGATGGTCTGGAGATAGGAGGAAGAATATAACAAGAAGCTCTCTCTTTTCCCTTGATCAGCTTATTGTGAGGATTCTTGTTGATATCATGATTGGGAGCTAAGACTTTAAAATTTGCCTCCAGAAAATGTAAGAGGTGGAGCTTGAAGAGCATGGTCTAACCACTGACTGGCTTTGTGAATTTTGGGGGGCAAATCTGAGGCCCTCTCTGGAACCCATTTTCCTGACTTAAAAGCCAGGAGGTTAGAAATCTCTAAGAATTCTACCAAATTTACTTACCATCCAATAATTTCTATAAAATGATGCTATATTGAACTGTTATAGTAAATCCAGTGTGGTGGTGCACACTTGTAATCCCAGTACTTGGGAGGCTGAGACATGAGGCTTGAATCTCAGGTTCAAGGCCAGCCTTGGCAATGTAGTGAGAACCTCAGTAACTTAGCAAGACTTTATTTCAAAATAAAAAATAAAAAGGACTGGGGTGTAAATTGGAGTGCGTCTTGCCCCTGGGATCAATCCCAAATATAAGATAAACAAACAAACAAATAAATGTGGTAGTGAACACTGACACTAGAGAACCTGCTTCTTTTCATATCTCTTCCTCCTTTTTTATGGTGTCTTTTTAGTGAGTTTCGTTATCTTGCTTGTTTACTAAATTCTTCTAACCAATAAAGGAATGTAATACCTATTGCTTAATTATCAAATATGTACTTGGGAAAAGGAAATGGAAAACCATATACTAAGAAAATAGATTTTTGCAGAAAATGCACTTTAAAACGTTGTATGAACTTTAAAACACTGAAAATTTGGTCCCTGGAAGTATGATAAACAAAATTTCACTATACAGAAAAGCTGGAATTTTGGGCAACATGTGGGCTGGTGGGGGTTGTTTTGCCTTTTAATTATATATAACTCTCCTAAAAGAATCCTTAATGGTTTATTTGGTATGATGTATTCCTAATTTAAAAAAGATTTAAATCTACTTTCATAAAAGGGATGAAATCATGATTATTGAATTTGTTTTTTCTTTTATTTACAATTCTGCATTGTAGTGAATATGAAACTGAATAAGAAACTTGGAAAGTTGTTTATCGTGTACTTTCATGGCCTTCTCAAGCCTAGCTGCTTTTACTGCAATCCTCTCCCTGCTCAGACTCTAATGAGACAAATCTGAGTAGCCTTGTCAGAGCTTACTGTGGTGGTGAGCTCATCAGCGCTGTTCTGAATTCTCCGTGGGCCGCTTGGCTCCTGTCCACAGGGTGAGGGCAGCAGCCCTTTATCTTCAAAACCCCTTGATTAAGAGAAAGATACACAATTTGTTAAATTGAAACCCAAACAGCTGCAATTAATGTGTAAGTTGTGATGATTTCAGGGGAGATGATTTATATTTTTGCTCTCATACCTACAGCTGTTTTGTGACTTTTCTCTTCATTATTATCTGTCATGTTTCTGTTCTGGTAAAAGAGCTTAGAAGATAGGAAAGGCAGCTGGGAGTAGAGGGACACGCTTGTAATCCCAGTACTTGGGAGGCTGAGACAGGAGGCCAGCCTCAGTTATTTAGTGAGGCCCTCTGCAACTTAGTGAGATCCTGTTTCAAAATAAAGAATAAAAAGTAAGGCTGGGAGTGTAGCTCGGAGGTAGAATGCCCCTGGGTTCAATCCCCAGTTCTGCAAAACAACAGCTACAACAAAAACAAACACACAAAACAAAACATTAGGAAAGGACTCACTACTTCATTCTATGGAATGTTTCAGAAAAACGAGGCATCCTTGTTTCTTTAAGTGTGGTCTGGAGAGCCCTGGAACCACCCAGGAAGTTTGTGACAGTGGGGTTCTTGCAGAACAGTCACTGAGGGGCGGTTCTGGGACTTGACTTTTTAGCCAGTTTCCTGGGGATGCTGCCTTGGCACACTGAGAGGGAGAGCCCTGCATGATGGCCTCTGGGGCCTGAGGGCCTGCAGACGTGAGCATTAGGTGGCACTTGCCCGGACGGCAGCTGCTAGTGCTCAGGGGATCACTCCTCCTTTCTGACTCAGTTTCTTTAAGTGGAAAATACTCCAGGTGGCCCCCTGGGCCCCTTTTGGTGGGAATGATCTGTAATTAGGACAAAGGGCTCAGCAAAAGCAGCTGAAGTGTCTTATGCACAGCCTCAGGTAACCCTTAGTAAAACACCTGTAATTTTCCATTTCATTGATTTGCGCCCAGGGTTGACTGACCTTGGCTTGCCAGTATGCAATGTGACCACATTCTCTCTGTTGTCAGTTGATATGCCTGCAGAGATGGCATATTAATTCTAATGATTATCAGAAATGACAGTATGGATAAAAATGTTATTAAGGAGGTAAATCTGCAGAACAGACAAGAGTCTAGTACTTTACTATTATAATGGATACACAATGATCAGCATTCATTGTCAAGTTTTGGCTGATGACCTATATTTTGAGAGGTCCAGAAAGATGCAAATGTACATTTAATGTAATGGGATTTGGTCCACATGCATTCTAAAGCTAAATTGTTGTGGTTTATTTTCATGTCCCCTATTTTTACTTCTTATACAGGTAATAATAATAGTGACCATTAATGTTAATAGTAACAGCTAATATTTGTGGAGCACACTTTATGTGCTGTGCTAAACTCTTTACATTTATCCCATTTAAATCTCCTAACAATCCTTCTAATGAAGTGAGGTAGGTATGGCTACTATCCCCATTTAAAAATCCCAATAGGTTATTATTAGGAGGCATTTACTGCCACTGTGACTGATGAGTAACTGCTCTGGGTCCTGCAGTACCAGGACACAGCACGCAGGATCTGCTACTCTGGAGGTTGAAATTTACCACATTGTCCAAGACTCCGGATGTAGGACCATTGTGGCATGGTTGGTGGAGCAGAAATGACCTGGTTTTATTTCTACCTTTGCCACTGATTTTTAAAAACGTCCAGTGGGCAAATCTAACATATTTGTGCCTCAGTTATCTTGTGTCACATGTAGTGGAGGTGAGAATGCTGGAGGGATTTCAGGATTCATTTTCACATGGAAAATGCTTGAATTTGTGAGATCAAGGAACAGTATGAATAATAAGTATTCATGATGATTGATATGGTATTGAAGAAAAACTCATGTAGTAGATACTTACATTTCTTAATATATCCACTCGTCAGTCATTTATTGACCAACTCCTATACACATAGCACACTATACTAAGCAGTGTGTTGTGCAACTCTTAATAGGAAGGGAATGATAGTTGTTTATAATTTAAACTAGCTCATTAAACACATTTAAAGCATAGAATATAAAATTAGCATCTTTTGTTAATGGAAAAATATTCAGTGACTGATTATTCAATTTTGTTTTGTAGATCTTGGACAGTCAATATTTTATACAACTACCTGTTTGCTACCCTTTCTCAACGATGATATTCTGAGTACTTTGCCCTACACGATGATATCAACGTTAGCTACCTTCCCTCCATTTCTGCACAAGGATATTATTGAATATCTTAGCACATCTTTTCTACCAATGGCTATATGTAAGTTCAATCTCATCTAATACTAGACTATTTTTATGCATTGTACAAATGCGAGTTGCTTTTGCTGTTATAGATTCTTAGTTTTCCACACTGTGGTGGAACCTTTTGCAGTGTACGTGTGCTATGGTTTAAATTCAGTCACTGTCGTATGGATATTGTGATGGAAATCAAAGAAGTGAAAGACAGTTATACCTTAGAATTATTTTATATGCTTTATTTGATCTTATAAAATGGGAAGGAAGAATTTGTCATAGCAGTCTGTAGTTCCCGGGTATAAATTACAGTAACTTTTGCCACATTTGAAAAAACAAAAAGGTGGACAGTTTTCTCTGATGTAGAAATTTTAAACTTTTGTATCTGAAGGAGTACGGTGTGAGGGAAAGAGCAGCAAGTCGAGTCGGTTGTGTAGATTCTGGTCTTGGCTCTGTGTGTAATCTGCTGTGTGATAGCGGGCAGCTCACATATTTGAAACCTCATCTGCTGGCTTATGGTCACATTGGCTTTCCTTTGCCACAGTGTTGTGATGATAAAATGAGTCAACATTTATGAAAAACTCCCTGAAAAAAGCTAAAACCTGCGAGCCACTTATGTGCCAGGTGTAGTTATAAACATAGAACCCATTTGAATTCTCTTTCACATTTATAGATTTAATTTAGCAGGTTTGTCAGACATGAGAGCAAAGAGAAAAAAAATCGGGTTGTGGTTTTTATGATCAAAAGCCTTCTAAAGTATTCTTTAAAGAAATGGATCATGGGTTCATCTGTTTCAGTGGATAATCTGAAAAGATTGCAGCTTTAGGAGTCAAACAGATCTAGATTTAAATTAGAGCTCTGCTACCAGCTAGCTGTGCGTCCTTAGGCAAGTTACTTAATCCTCTGTTCTTACCTGTAAAATGAAAATTGGAATCATAGCTGCCTCATGAGGTTGTTGTGATGCTTAAGATGATTAGCCTGGAACATTACCACAGTGCTGGCACAAGGCCTGGCATGAAATAACTGTTAGTTTACTTCACTCCTCTCAATTCTTCTTCTATAAAAATAACTTTCTGGTTGGGCATAGTGGTGCATGCCTGCAATCCTCACACTTGGAAGACTGAGACAGGAGGATCATAGGTTTGAGACCAGCCCTAATAACTTAGTAAGATTCTGTTTCCTAATTAAAAAAAAAAATAGGGCCAGGAGTGTAGCTCAAAGGTAGAATGCCTCTGGGTTCAATCTCCATCACAATCAATCAATCAAACAAACAAACAAACACAGACAACTTTTGATCACATTCAATTCTAGACATTGTAGTTCACCATTTTAATTTTACATAGGCTATGTATCAATAATTGCTAAATATATATCTTTTGAGCTACATTTGCTTGTTTTACAATTAAATTTAATTTTAGATGTGGAATTGCTATTTTCATGTTTTTCAGCAATGAGTATGATTTCTGCCAAATTATGTAGTAGTTTGGAAAAATTAGTAGACTGATCATATATTTAAGTAATAGAATACTTGGTAATACTCCTTTTTTTGTTCTCTGTAAATTTTTGCTTATGGATATGGTCTTAGAACTATATAGTCATATATATTTTTTTTTAGTTACTGGAGATTAAACTCAGGGGTGTTCAACCTCTGAGCTATACCCCCAGCCCTACCTATTTTATTTTTTATTTTGAAACAGGGTCTTGCTACGTTGCTGAAGCTGGCTTTGAACTTGCAATGGTCCTGTCTCAGCCTCCCAAGTACTGGGATTACAGGCATGTGCCACCATACCTGGTTTATAGTCATATTTTAAAATGAGCAATGTTAACTAAGCATAGAAATTCTTGTTTTTGAAGAAAGCAGGTGAGGCTGTGTCTTCTTAATAACTAATCTAATTTACTGTATCCTACTTCTTAGGAATAAGTTGATAATTTTGGGAGAGGCATGTAGCCAGCTTCTGAAGTTGTACTTAAGATCGGCCAGGCAATCTTAATGGCAGCTGGCAGTTCATTTCTTCATGCTTGATTATTAACTTCTACTTGACTGGAAATACAGCACCCAAAACACTTGAAGTCATGTTGCAATCATTATATAAATGTGTGAACCTTGGCAATTGAGGAGAACAAAATAGTGGGTTGAATTACAAAGTTTCTGTGAATTTTGATGTTTATTAGTGGAACAACTTGATGTTAATTTAAAGCTATGAATGAATCACTTTATGTCTTTGGGTCTTAAATTGTATTTTATGTAAAAGGCATATATCTTTCTCTAATCCAGCCACTGATCTGGTTCGTGTGTTTATTTTGTTGCTCTGGCTTTGCTTTTTTAGTTTTAAATGCATTTCTCATAACCATTCTGGTAGTTTGATACTAGTCAATTTTTATTAACTTTAAACCTTTGAAAATAAGTTGTAGTATCAACCTTTATAGGTATATTCTCTTACATTATTCACATGCTCCTTTTGTGCTTGATATTTCACAAAATAGGTATAAGGACACAGATGCAAAGATAGAAGGGATAGGATTCTAGGTTACTCATATTCAAGTGGATTGACGTGAGGATGTGGGCATGTTTATATTGCATCGAACTTGTTTTTATTTTTGATAATTGTTTCAATGTCTAGAAATTCTAACAAGACAGAAGCATTTAATTTCTCCTAGAATATTTTAATTTCAGGACTGAAGTGTTGAGATGAAAGATATTGCATTTTCTGAATATTTGATAAAGTCTTTACGACAGAAAAGCTTTTTTTTTTCTTTAAGACTTTGGTGTGGTGTTCCTAAGGCCAATTGTCAGCAATGGACACATTGTCAGGTGTTAAATGATTATATCATTTAATCACATTATATCACTTGCACAATGAAATTCTGAGCTCTTCTTTTTTCTTTTTGGTGCTGGGATTGAACTCAGGGTCTTCTACCTCCAAGCTACACCTCTAGCCCTATTTTATTTTTTATTTGGAAACAGAGTTTCACTAAGTTGCTGAGAGTCTTGCTAAGTTGCTGAGGATGGCTTTGAACTTGTTCTCCTGTCTCAGCCTCCCAAGTACTAGGATTATAGGTATGCACTACTACACCTAGCCAGTTCTACGCTTTTCAAGGGAACATAATGAGGTATTTCAGCTCCTTCGAACTGAGAAGCCTGCATGTGTATCATATATGTCCTTCATGCCGTCTTTGTCAATAAACCAAGCACATTATTTTTATTATTTATTTATTTTATTATTATTACTATTATTTTTTTATGGAACTAGGGATTGAACTCAGGGGCATTCTACCCTTGAGCGATACCCCCAGCCCTATTTTTGTTCTTTATTTTGAAACAGGATCTCAATAAGTTGCGGGGGCAGCGCTCACTAAGTGGCTGAGACTGACTGCGAACCTACGTTCCTCCTGTCTCAGCTTCCCAAGTGCTGGGATTATTAGCATGCACCACCATGCCCGGTTCATTATTTTTAATAACTCCTTTTGAGGTTCTGCAGAGAAAACATCAATTTGCTTATTATATAATTTCCCTTGACATAGCCTTTTTTTAAACTCCTCCCATAAGTAAAATATACTTATCTTTATTCTATATGTGTGCAATATGCTTTGTTTATAGAAATATATTAAAGGAGTTACTAAGAATTGAAAAAATCATCTGCATGTCACCATGGAAACCTCTCCTTTTCCAATAAAGGATCTGAGATTTGTGAACCAAATTGAAATATGGATGTTTAGAAGACTATGGCTTTGGCACAGAAGAGAAAAAGCTAATTCCAAATGAAAGTTAACTGACATAGGCTACAATATTTTAAAGTAGTAATAAAGCTAACAAATTTTGTCAGCTCAAGATTCTCCTGGTGTATACTTGTATCTCGGATTATGCAGTCTAATCCACTTCCTTTTCCAATTTTGATTTTCTCAAAAAGTCACATATCCTCAGGAAAAATAAAGGTTCATTCAAATCTTTGTTTTGACTTAAAGCAAGTATATGACTTGATTAAATGTCTGGTTCCAGAATGTTGGCCATGTATCATTTTTTGTTCTGTTAACACTACTATATACGATGCATGATGTTTCTATGATCTTCCAAAGACTAATACTGCATAGAAAAAAGACAATACAAAATGAATGCAGGATACTGATGAAATTTAAATCATTGTTAATATATGAAGTCTACTCTATTAGCTAATGATTGTCTTTATGAGGTAGGTGTTACTATACTCTAAGAGCTTTAATTGTTGGATTGTAATGAATGTTTTGGAATCTAGAAGAGCTGAATTATAGTTCTTTGGTTGTTGGCAAATCTCTTACTATCATCAAACTTTAGTTTCCTTAGCTGTAAAATTGTTAGTAGTCATAACTTTCTCTGTCTACATTCCATGTTTGTTGCCAAGCCTGTGAGATGACATGTGGGAATGGCTTTTGGATATCATATGGCATTGTACAAGTGTATAATTGACCAAACACAGAGTCAAATTCTGCTAAGAGTTTCATGTTGTTTTGAAATTTTATCATCTTAAATGTTGCTTGAGGTAAGGGGCTATTCACTGGAGCTTGGGATATTTTTCTCCCTTAGTTTGTTTTATAATTACTGTAATTATTTTAGCAGACTTTGTTCTCACAGAGCATGGCTGAACACTTCTTTAGTGTTGATGAGCATCCTGTCTCTATGACTTTTCATTAACCTACAAATCTGCAAATACTTTAGGGCTGCCTAGATTTTAGGGTCACATTGTCTTCATCGTCTCTTTATGTTTAACTGATATTCCCTTCTGAAAGCATGGCTATGTTTTGCTGCAACGCTCTCTAATGGAACACAATGACCTCTACTCACACAAACCCCAGGTGTGAGTAGAGGAGAGACTACTTGTCATGCCAGGTAATGCGGTCTGGCAAAGTGCAGGAAGTAGCTCAGTCATGTGCACCAGAATGTGTTTCTTCTTCACAGATGGTTCCCTTATCTTTCTCCTTCAGAAAATCCTAAGACCAACGGGGTTTATTTCAATATATCCCAACTCAGAGCCCTTCTTACCACCATTTCTCATCTAGACCATTCCAATGAACTAACTGGTCTTCTGCTCTCCTTCTTAGCTATCCTAAGGGCTGATCAGTCCTCCTAACTTATCTCCCTGCTTCCTTTCTTAGCCCTGCTGCTGCCTGTTCCCCACCAAAAAGCCAGAGCTATACTCCAAACATGTAAATAGATCATGTCACTTTCTTCCCGTCACTCTTACAAACCATCTATCTTCCCGTCACTCTTACAAACCAAATGCAATGTCCTTTCTTGTCCCACAAGGCCCTCCGTGATCTGGCCACTGCCTGCCTCATTACTTTGACCCTTGCCTCCGTGTCCACTCTGCGCTGTGCACATCGGCCTTTGTGCAGTTTCATAAAAGCACTGAGCTTTTGGGTCCATCCCATGCTTTTTCCTGTTTCAAAGGCTTTCTTCCAAATGGTCACATGATTTTCTTCCTTACTTTCCTTAGGTCTTAGCTAAGTACTACATCTTTCAAGATGGCCTTCCTTTTCTTCTAGCCAACACAGAACCTCTGTTATCTTCTAACTGTTCCCTTGCCCTATTTTATTTTTTTTCACTGATATTCGTTCATCTTTTCCTCTAAAATAGTGCTATCCAGAGAACTTCCTGCGATGATAGAAATGTTCCATAAATTTCTGTACTGCTCAATACAGTAGCCACTAACCACATGTGGCCACTGAGCACCTGATGTGTGTTTAGTGAGACTGAGGAACTGAATTTTAAATTTTATTTAATTCAGATTCAAATAGCCATCTGTGGCTAGTAGCTACCATAATACTACATCTAGCATCTAAGTTCCATAAGGACAAAGACTTGCCTGTCTTCTTTACCACTGTATCTCCAGGACTCAGAACAATGCCTGGTGCATAGAAGGTACTGAAAAAAAATATGTCGAATGAATAAGTGACTAGAGCATTGTCTATGAATCTAGTGACTTGGACTGAAGTCCCAATAATTAGGTTGATGCTCTCATGCAAATAATTTAGTTTCCTTTGTATAAAATGGCTTTTCCTATATACTTAGTTTTCTGGTGAGGATCATGTAAGAGCTGTACATGATAGTACATTAGGAACTATTAGTAAGGGATTGATACTACCATGGAGGGAAGGGATGATGGTAATGATTGTCCTGGTATTACTGGGAGGACAGGAAATAGGACTGAAAACTTTTAATTGTAGCTCTTGGGGGCAGTATTAAATATAAATTTTCTTATTTTGGATGTCTTCTCCCTTGTATTGTATATATTTTGTGGGTTTTTTTTTTTTACACTCTCCTGGGGACAAGCTGCACATCTGTTTACATTAAGCCTTTTAAGCAGAATTCAATAAATGATGTATACTTGTGTGTATTCATTAAATTAGTATTGCAGTGATTTTATTCAGTCTAGTAGAAAGCTATGTAATTGCAAGATACCGTCTGTTTATATAAGTATTGGAGCCAATTTCCTAGGGCTTGAGCCAGGGGAACACTTTTGGCTTTACAGCTGGTCATACTTGAGGGAGAGCATTGATTTGTAGGGGTAACAGGGACATCCAAAGGTCGCTGAGCCATTTGGGCAGTTCTCCAAATAGACTTCACCTAAATCATATGAGACAGTTGGGCATCTTGCCCATTTTTAAAGGCCTCCAGGCACAATAACTCTCAGCCTCTCTTAGCAGTCGTTTCATTGTTGAAAAATGCGTATTATTAAAACGTTTGAGATGAATTAAACAAAGGTGAAACCACTTGTCCCCAAAGGAATGAAGACACATAGAGATCTAGACATATTCTTTCTTTCTTGAGTATGTCAGCAACTAGAATTTATTTTTTCTTAAACAAAGGGCACAAGGAATATTGTGTATGCACATATTCTTCTCATTCCTGGACACCTTACTGGGCATATCCTTTCTTATTTCTCATCCCTCTAACAGTACTTCTTAAAGGGACACCCAAGCTAGTTTGCATTAGAATCAACTAACGTGTTTATTCACTTGACATGTGGTCTCCTGACTCCCAAACTGACTGAATTATAATCTCTAGATATGGCCCCAAGAAGCGGAATTTGAAAAAGAGCCCTCGACTTCCAAAAGAGCCCTCTCACTTTTGGGGTGGCTTGTATTTTCCCTTGAATGTGTATTTTCTACTTTCCTAAATAAATTTCAGCATTTCTGGAAAAGAAAAGGAAAGAAAAAACTCCCTGGCTAAAGTTTGAGAGTAATTGAATCTTTGTTCTTCAACATTTGGCTCAAAGTTCTTTTTCCTTGATTAATCATATTTGCTTAATCAACTTTACCATCTAATAGCAGTGTACTAATCTCTATATATTTGCCTAATTATTGATACTTATTTATGCTGGGTAGCCAAACTGATTTATATACCTGAATATCGCCTATTTGGTGGATTTGGAAGATCCAGCCTTAGTGATTTATAAAACCAAACTCAATGGAACTCAATTATGGATCTGTTTTGTTTGTTTTTGTAAAGCTTTTGTAAAGGCCACCATCCATTATGGTGTTGAAAATTCTTGGTGCACAAAAAAAAAAAAAAAAAAGAAAGGAAAAAGAAAAAGAATCATGTTAAACTTTCTTTGTATCCTTTATTATATGATAAATCTTTTATTAGTGTTTTAATTGTCATGTGCTTTTATAAATGTTGTCTTTTTTAGATGTGGGTGATATATATTTCCCACATAGCATGCTTTAATAGAAAATAAATTGATTCTGAGGTTTTCTGCTTTTTTATTGTTGCGTATGTCAATAGTCTTTTCTGTGCAGAAAATTGGGAATTGACTTTTTTGAGGGCCTTTTAGTTCTTGTATACTGTTCTGTTCATGCTTGACTATTTGTTACATAAACCTAGGTATAAGAGGTTTCTTTTACTTCTGCAATTATCTCTGAGAAAAGGGGAATCAGTTTTATATTTAAATCTTAATAAAGTTCTTCCTATTGTGGATCTTCTCTCAATTACTGTCTTTGGGATAATAAAGTGGATATAACATAATACCTCAAATGGTATTATGGATATAACATAATACCTCAAATGACTTCCATCAGTGCTAGTTTTTGAATACTTACAGGAGTTACCTAATATATTCTATTAAAAAAAAGAGACAAAGAAATTTAATACAGTGCTTGATGTCATGGTGAACAAGCCACTTAAAGATGTTTTAAGAGCAGTATGTAAACAGACATCATGGTTTTATAGCTATGAGTTTTGAAGAAACCAACTTTTGCTTTGTGATTGATACTTGTCATAGGATAAAATGTCCAATAAGATCATTATTGATATTTAAAAAGTGCTTTATTTCAAGCAAATCAGATGGATACCAAGATGGTAAGCTTTGGAAAACTGAAAAAGTTGTTCTCATGGTAAAGAAGGCACTGATGATAAAGTTACACATGAAGATTGAATAAAATTATTTAGTGATTTATAAACATTGAAAATAATTTTTAAATTAACATAGTAGTTTTATTTATTTTTTATTTTTTGGTACTGGGGATCAAACCTAGAGGTATTCTACTGACAAGCTACACCCCCAGCCTGATTTTATTTTTTATTTGGAAACAAAGTCTTTCTAGTTTGCTGAGAGCCTCGCTAAATTGCCAGGGCTAGCTTTGAACTTACCATCTTACTGTCTTGGCCACCCAAGTCCTGAGATTACAAGTGTGTGCCACCATGCCCGGCTAATATAGTATTTCTATAATACACGATTTAAAATTTCTACATATAACTAAATAAGAAGTTACACATTATACTATGCTTATTTCCTCTGTATCTCTGAAAGTGAATACATTCAAGTTGGATTTAAAAACCTTTTACTTTTACTTTCTTATTGGGACAGCCTTCCACATGCCTTCTTTATATTTAGGCACATAGAGGACTCTTTTTTTCCCCCATCTAAATATAAATACCTTGGAAGTAGCAATCACTTCTAAGCACAACTCTGATAAAGCCCTTATATCACATTCTGACATTGCTCCTTCTCCGTGTTTATCCCCTCCACGTGTTGGCTGTGGATGATGACAACTGTAGCATTTAGAGACAAGAAAAGACTTTATGGTTTTATTTGTTCAAAACTTCCATTGGCTTTATTGAAATTTTCTTTCTTTTTAAGTTCCTTCTTAGTTCTCATGCTCTATGCAAAGTAGCAAGTATATATTCCTATACATATAGACTAAACTAACTATGTCTAATCAAAGAAATTTTGGTTTCAGTGGGTTCCTCCAGGAGAGAAAGCGTTCCTGCCCATGTCAATCTCTCTGCCTCCTCCATGCTAATGATTGCAATGCAGTACACATCCAATCCAGGTAAGTGGAAATCCGAGTGGCTTAACTAATTCCAAAACCAGACATTAAGCAAGACATCAAACAAGCAAGTTAGAAATTTTCATGTGAGAACTTCTCTTGGTGGAATAGACAATTGGAGATGTACTAGAAACTAAAATAAATACAAAATACAATGGTGAGATGTACTTTTGAACTAAAGTAAAAGTTTCTTGCCTATTGCTTAGTAGAAGTGATCTTGCTGACTAGTGGTATTTTTAGGATGTTTGAGGACAAAATTTTAGAGCATTGACTGGAAATTGATTAAGTAGAAGTATGTAGAAATATAAAAATCACCTGTAATTCTAATAACTAAAAAGAACTACTGTTCATAATTTGGTAGTTTTGCTTCTCTAATGCCACACAAATGTTGTTGAACATAAACCTTTTACTTCATTTCTGATTATTCCTTAGAAGAAACTAATAAAAGAGGGATTCATAATTTAAAGTGCTTGAAATAATTTCAAGCTGGTGGTATAGCTTAGTGGTAGAGCACTTGCCTAGAAATAATTTCAATATTCCCATAAGCTGTATATGAAAGTACTTGTCTCATTGTGACCTGCCATTGAGTATTATCTTAGAATTTGTATAAAGTTGAAGAGATGAAAAATAATATTCCATTCTGACTTTTATGTCTTAGATTACTAGTGATGTTAGGCAGGTTTTCATGAGTTACTCTGTTTGATTTCCATTCATCAGTATAATTGCAGATGAACTTTGAGGAACTGACCTAAAAAGGAGTGTTGGAGTCATATGCTAAGATACGTTTAGTTTTTATTTTTATGTAATGTTTATTTGGAAGCTGAGCAAATTTCACAGCACTATTTTAAACCTTCTATTTAATTAAGTAGAATAGTAATTGAGCTTTAAACTAAAGATGAGGAAAAATTTATTTTTCCATTTCAAAATCTTAATGCTCCTTGGTTTGGAGGGTAAGCCTTGTCTTTTCTTGAGATGATGTCTTGCTCCATTACCCAGGCTGACCTTCAATTCCTGGGCTCAAGTGAGCCTCAAACCTCCCATCTCAGCCTCTGAGTAATGGAGTCAATGGGTAAGCCACTGCATCCAGCTCTCAGCCTTTGTCTTAGTTTACTTGAGTTGCAGTAACAAAAATCATAACCTGAGTGGCTTACCAAAAGCAAGCATTTCTTCCTCACAGTTTTGAAATCTGGAAAGTCTAAGATCAAGGTGCCAGCAGATTTAGAGTTCTGGTGAGGGCCTGCTTCCTGGTTCGTAGATGGTCATATTAGTGTTGTGTCCTCTCATGGTGGAAGGGGCAAGGGACTTCTCTGGGGTCTCTTTTATGAGGGCACTAGTTCCATTCAGAAGGGCTTTGCATTTAGGACTTACACATCAACTAAAGGTCCTATTTTCTGATACCATCACATTGGGGTTAAGATTTAATATATAAATTTTGGGAATACAGAATATTCTATCTATTGCATTCCACCCTACTCCCCATCTCATGTCCTTATTATTATTATTAATTTTTAGTTTTTACATGCTTCATGTCCTTCTGACATGCAAAATACATTCTTTTATTTCCCCAAATACATTTTCAACTTAGTGTGAGACCCTGTTTCAAAACAAAAGAATAAAATCGGGTTGGAGGTGTAGCTTGGAGATAGAATGCCCCTGGGTTCCATCCCCACTAGCCCCCCCCCCACAAATGACATAATAAAATTGTGAGATAGGCATAGGATAGTCATTCCCATATAAATTGGAGAAATGTGAAAGAAGAAAGGAGTGACAGGTCCCAAGTAAGTCCAATGTCTAAAAACATTAAACCTAAGTCTTGAGAATAATCTTTGACTTGGTGCTCTTCCCCCCAGCCCACGGAAGTGGAGGTTCTGTCTTCTGGACTCACTAGGGCAGGGGTGTAGCTTTGCTGGGTAAGGATTATGCTCCCACGGGTCCAGGTGGCCCTGCCCCATGGCTTCAGGCAACCCTGCTTCCATTCTCTGCTGAGCATTGCCCTGATGGGAGTTTTCTATGGCGATGCTTCTCCCATGTCTGTTCTCTGTCTCAACCCTGTCCCCCTAGGCTGGGGTCCTATGCCCACGACTGCTGGGCATCCTTTGAAATCTAAGAGGGAGCAACCCTGCCTTCACAGCTTTGTTGATCACAGCACATGCTGCATTGGGGCTGAAGGAGCTGTACCTTGGGACCACTGAATACCAGGGCATCAAAGTGTAGGAACTGGACGGAGCTTGCAGTGTGAGGTGGGGCCAGGCACTGTGCCTGAAGTCTCACAAGTGCTGGTGTCCCCCCTTTGAAGCCATTCTGCTCCTGGGCTTGGCACTCTAGGCCTGTGATAGGAGGGGTGGCTCTGATGATTATAAAATTGCCTTCAGGGTCATTCTTCCATTATCTTGGCTTCTGTTGAGAAGGCTGACTAGTTTCTTTGTTAGTTGCTTGGCTGTACCCCTAGTGACCTCTCCCTACCAGGCTTTCTCATGCTTTCAATACAGAAAGGCAGAGAATTTCTCAAATTTTAAAATTCTGCTTCTTTGATGACCAATTCTGTCTTTAAATCATTTCCCTCTTCTGAAATTTTACTATAAGTAGTCAGAAGAAACAAGGCCACTCTTTCAACACTTCTGTAAGAAATCTTTCCCAACTAGTTAAATGGCCAGTTTCATCACTCATAGTTCTACCTTCCACAAAACACTAGACACAAAGATAACTTGACCAAGTTCTCTGCCCCTATATAACAAGGATGGCTTTTCCTCTAGTTTCTGATAACTTGTTCCTCATTTCTATCTGATACCTCATCAGAACTCCCTTTACTGTCCGTATTTCTACCAAAACTCTGTCCAGGATCACTTGAGTATTTTTAAAGAAGATTGAGGCTTTCTCTGTATCTCACAAGAACTGCCTTTAAAGGTCCGTTCATAGCAAGGCAGACTTTTCCAATATGTACTTCAACACTCTTGCAGCTCCTACTCATTACCCAGTTCCAAAGCTGCTTCTGTATTTTTAGGTATTTGTCACAGCAACACCCCACTTCTCAGTACCAATTTTCTGTCTTAGTCTGTTTGGGATGTTATAACAAAAATACCATAAGCTGGGTGGGTTATGTGCAATAAACATTCATTTCTCATGGTTCTGGAGGCTGGGGGTGTTGCCAGAATCCCAGGCCAGATGCCTGACCCCGAGGGCCCCAACATCAAACAGAAAGGGTCCTGGTGAAAAGCCCGAAAAGAACTTCCGTCAATATGGCCATATTGGGGAGGCAAAGTGAGACAGCATCTCAGTTCCATCTTCGGCTGCTTACGTGAGCTTTGGGTTTACACAGATTGACATTTGGGGCAGGCAGTGAGCAGTATGCATAATTAAAGCAGCCTTGGTCAAACTGTGGTCTGGTTGCTCATTATTTCGGTTCTGGTTCTGCAAGGTAGCTCCAGAGAAGTCTTTATTGCTTGAGGGGCACAATTTGCACTGGTTGCTCAGGATGTTTGCCTGTCAGACCTCCGTCCTGGAAGGAGACAATTGAGTTCCCATGAAATGATTGCTCCTGTTTAGAGGGATAATTTCATCACGGGTGATTTCCTAGAAGGTGTAAAACAGCAGCTGGAGACTTCAGTGTCATTCCAAGGGTCTGAAACAGGCTATTGCAAATTTTACTCCCATCTTGAAGGGGCATGATGTAGGTTAGGTAAATTTATGGCTAATAAATTTTATATTACCAGTTTTTAGGCAAACACTCCTGAAATGCCTGTGTGCAGAGCTGAGCAGGGATCTGACCCAAAGTTTAAGGTAGTAATAGAGACAGATATAAAATGAAGGCCAGGCTTCATCCAGCTTTTAGTTATCCATTGAGCATCTGCAGACCTAAATGAAGAGCGCTGGCAGATTCAGTGGGTCTGGTGAGGGCCACCTCCTGGTTTACAGACAACCATCTTTGTGCTATGTCCTCACAAGGCAGAAAGGGAAGGGAGTTCTCTGGGGCCCATTTTATAAGGCACTAATCCCATTCCTGAGGGTTCTACCCTCATGACTCAATCACCCCCCTAAGGATTAGGATTTGACATGAATTTTGAGGGGGCACATTCATAGCATCCTCTAAGTGTGAAATCTCTTGTGACTTTTACATGAATTTAACTAAAATGTGTACTTTGGGGGGAAGTTATATCTCATATTTCATTCCATTCAGCATAAAAAGGATCATCAAAATATTATTTACATTTGTTATTTTATATTCTGAAAAAATTACCCTTCATTTGGAATCTAGCTAATTAAAGTCTTATTATGAGGTTTAGGTCCTAATGTTTGGAGGAAGTAAAGCGGAGTGCGTAAAATCCTGTCCTTTGAAAAGGTTAGATGTAGGTGGATTCATATCAGAACTCACCTGTAAATTCTTAGTGTAACGTAGAGTAAGTTCTTTAATCTCCCAAAGACTAAGCTTCCTCATCTTTACAATGGGAATAATTCCTTCTGCATTACTTAAAAATGTTGTTTTGAAGATTTAATGTGCTAAGTATATGTAAAGTGTTTACTTGGCATAGTGGCTGACACATTATAAATAATCAATAAATAGCAATGTGAATTGCTACAATTTGCCATTTTCGTCTTGGAGTTAAATGTTTTGCTGGAAAACTACTGTGACCAGGTAGAGTTACCTCTGTTATTTCCAAATCTCTTTATGTGTTCATGGGCGAATGTTTATAACCAGCTATTTTATACTAGGAATCATATTTCTGACTCAAAGCTAGTCTTGTGATGTGAGAGACAGATAAGAAATAAAGAAATATCCACCAGGGGACTCTGAGACCAAGTACTAAAGCATCATTCCATTATTTAAATTTTTATTCAGAGAAACAACAAGCGGTACTTTGGTTCTTATAGCTGATGGTGTATCACGAATAGAGCACAGTACTTGTTCGATTAACAGGGTTTCATTGGATAACGTCTATGTGCAGAGTTCTGTGCTAAGTTTTGCGAAAACCACACAGAAATGTAAAATATGGTGCTTGCTGTGGGACTTATGTTTAATTGGGAAGATCGGGCATAGTCACAAATTATTAACAATGCTGAAGCACTATGTGGAATGTACCTAATAAGTACTATACACAATGCTAATTCATCAGGAAGAGAGCTGTCCGTGGGTTAAAATGACCAGGAAAGCTTCAGCCCACTTGAGCAAAGAAAGTATGGATAGAGTTTTGAGTGGTAGGGTAAGTGGGGCATTCTGGGAGGGAAGCAGTTTAAACAGAGGGGCTCTCCATGTCTGTTCAGGGAGCAGTCAGCGGAGCGCCACAGAGGTTCATGGAGCAGGCCCATATGGGACAGCACATACTGTGTGAGAGAAAGTGTCCTGGGACATCTGTACGTGAGCACTCAGTGGTGGCTCAGGACAGAATTGCATTTCTAGTGTGACTAACAAATAGTCCCTGGACAGCATGTTGATGAAATGGAGACCACCTGGCCTTCACTCCTGAAATGCAGTAGGATACATTCACCAAATAATTATAAAATCAAGTATAACATTCAGTTGTGACGAGTGCTTTAAGAACCTCATGTTATGAGACTCTATAAGAGGAAATTTTGCTTTTACTGAGGAGGTCGGGGAGGGCTCCTTAAGAAAGTCTTGGTCTGAGAAGTGAATGATGAGTAGTGTTAGGAAGGCCTGAAGCAGGGGGTGGGCTGGGAGTTCAGGCAGAGGTATCTTCTTGTGCCAAGAGGGAGTCGGTCTAGCTGATGGGACTGAAGCATTAGTGTAGTGGGACTCCAGGGAGGGCCACCTGCTATGCTTTGCGATGTAGAGAACAGGCAGGATGTTGTGGCTCTGTTAGGAAGAAGTCCTGTCTTTATACCATGTCTCATGGGAAGCCACTGAAGTGATTTAAATAGATATGTGTGTGTCACTTTCATTCAATTGAGAATAGATTGAAAAGGAGGAGCTGGATTGAATACAGATTGATGAATAAGGAAGTCACTGTATTTGTCCATGCATGTCAAAGGCAGGGACAATTGAAATTGAGAAAAGTGGATCTACGGAGAGCTATTTAGGAAGTAGAATCAATACGACTTTGTGACATATTGGACATAGTGGGTGTCTGTTGCACTAACTGGATGTGGTGTTCTATTCACTGAAAAACAGGCACTAGAAGAAGATCAGCTTCTGAGAAAAGATAGTGAGATCTGTTTTGGACATGTCGTGTTCAAAGTATCTTTGAGACTTCTAAGAGGAGATGATAATTAGGTAGTTGTGTTACAGATCTGAAGCTCAGAACAGAGCTCTAGACTAGAGGTAATGACCATTGGGCCTACATATGTGTCCAGTGACCTTCACTGAGGCACACATAGATGGTTACTGTTGTTGTATATGAGTGTGAGATTGCTTAGGGAAGAATACAAAATGAAAAATAGAGTGTTTCTATGACCAGGTCTGTAGGAAAGATGAAATTGCCAAGGAGATTGAGAGGTTGTATCTGTTTAGTCAGCTAAGAGGCTTTTCACTGCCAGGCATGATGGGGCACCTGTGTGTAATTGCAGTACTTGGGAGGCTGAGTCAGGAGGATTACAGATTTGAGGATAGTCTCAGTAACTTAGTGAGACTCTCAGCATCTTAGTGAATAAAAATAAATAAAAATAGGGCTGGAGTGTAGCTCAGAGATAGAATGCCACTGGATTCAATCCCTAGTATCACCAGAGAGAAAAAAATTATGTCTCAAAAGCTTCCCTCTTAATCTTCCTGACCAGAACTGTGTTCTTTGGCCACTCTTAGCTGCAAGGGGGTCTGGAAAAGTCTGTGCATTGGCAGATGGAAAGAAAGAAAGGGTCATTGATAGCAATTGAACAGCAACAACAGTGTCTACCACAGGTGATAGAGGAGAGTCAGAGAGTGATTTGGAACAGTCACAAAAAGTAAAAAATATCGGATGCTCTCCATAATATGTGGAAGCTAGGAAGAAAGTGGGTCATAGGAGGGACTCTTGATGAAGAAGGAGAAACCTTAGATGAGCAAAGAAGGCGACCTAACTGAAGGTGATGGGGGGGCGGAGGGAAACACCCTAATGCACATGATATACATTCACAAACATCAATGTCAATCACTTAACTGGAACATAAGAAGGAGGGAGGGGGCAGGGAATGGGGCAGGAATTGGGGAAGGGTTAAATGAGTGCTGTGTGCATGTATACCTCTACCAGCTTGTACCTTACAAAGATGTATGATTACAATGCACCAATAAAAAATACTTAAAAAAAAAAAAGTGCAATGTCAGCAGTACTGAATGCTGCTAAAGAATCAAGTCAGATGCAGACTGAAAAACATTCATTGGGTTGAATGACACTGAGGTTGGTGGTGACTAGGGTGAGAAGGTCAGTGTCATGATAGACCCGGAGGGTAGAGTAGTTTTGCTATCAAACAGCGGTCTAACAAGGGTGAAAGTATCTGCCTTTCTCCAGTGAGTATAGGGAAATCAAGGGAGCTTGCTGTTGCGTATCATTGGATCATTAATTCCTCTATCAGATAGAGAAATTAATTCCTCTATAAGATAGAATTAATGATCCAATGATAAAATTCCCATTCTAACCCTATCAGTCTGTCACTTGCCGGATGACGAGTCCAACCTTAGGCAAGAGAGGAAATAAGCCTCACTCTCCTAGCAAACATGGGGGATGTGAGATAATGCAAATAAGGTTCTTAGCACAATACTCAATAAACGTGGGCTTCTATTGTGGTACTTTTGACTAGTTTTTTCCTCCTATGTAGTACTTGTTGTTGGTACAAGTTAATGTTGTAGAGGTATGATCACTAAAGACTTTTCTTAATATGTCTTGTTAATATGATATGGAAAATAATTCTCAAAGATGTTGAAATAAAGCTTGGTAAAGTCAAAGGATTATATAATTTTTGAAAATATGAATATATAGAGATAAGTAATTTCTAATTTAATCATTTGAGTGAAAGCCCTATTAAGGTGGTTTATTGTCTCTCAAGGGATGTTTTCTCTGGTATTTACATTTCATGTACACATCACATTTTCTTCTTTACAGTGTATCATTGTCAGTTACTGGAATGCCTCATGAAATATAAACAAGAAGTCTGGAAAGTAAGTTTTGGGTCGAATTTAACTCATGGTCACTAAATCAGTTTATATAATATAGTAAAAGTTGTCTATAATATCTGTTTCTCGGGTCAAATTTATTAATCTTACTGTTCTGATCTATACTGAATCTATACTTTTCTAAATTTGAATATATAGCAGAATCTATACTTTCCTAAATTATTTCTCATCTAGAGCAGAAATAAGAATTTCAGAACAAAGTGTCTTGACAGATAAAATAATTAAATGTATCTTATTATTGAAATTAGACAAATATTATATTGGATGACAAGTATTTTTTAATTTGAAAATTTGCTTGAGAATCTTCTTTCAAATAGGAGATATGAATTGTTCAGAAATGCCATCAGGAAAATATGTAGATTTTTAAACTGGCTCTTCTAAAATCTCTCTCTGTGATTGGGGTATAGCTCAGTGGTTGAGAGATTGCCTGGCATGCACCAGGCCTTGGGTTCAATCTCCAGTACCAAATCAAAACAAAACAAAACAAAATCCTAAAATCTTTTTTTAACATGAATTTGACTAGAGAAGAATTTGTTAAAAGGTAGTACTTTTGAACTTTCCCTGGGGATCATTTACAGAAGGACAAAAGAACAAACAAGTAAATAATTAACGTTTTAATGTGATCTAGTATGCGAAACACACCTGGATGATGAGATTGCAGGGAAATTATCCACCTCAACCTCTCCATTGGAACTTTCTCTGCATTGGTAATGTTGTATGAATGGCTTTTATTTTTACTTGATGATGCCAAGTCAAAATCTGCTTCCTGTTTCCCATAGGATCTCTTGTATGTTATTGCCTATGGGCCTTCACAAGTGAAACCTCCGGCCGTGCAAATGCTTTTCCACTACTGGCCCAATTTGAAACCTCCTGGGGCAATAAGCGAGTACAGGGGGTTGCAGTACACAGGTAAGAAGAGAAGAGGCCTCTGATGCCCCATCTTTTTTTTTCCCCCCTGGGCCATGTGTGCGTCACCTACCTTTTAAAAAAATCTTGCTGGTAGCCGGGCGTGGTGGCGCACGCTTGTAATCCCAGCATTCGGGAGGCTGAGACCAGAGGATCCGGGTTCGAGACCAGCCTCAGCTACCTAGTGAGGCACTCCGCAACTTAGTGAGACTCGGTTTCAAAATAAAGAATAAAAAATAGGGCTGGGGGTGTAGCTCGGAGGTAGAATGCCCCTGAGTTCAATCCCCAGTACC